>WEIT01019906.1:81018-107075 GCA_013389985.1 Dryoscopus gambensis | reverse complement strand
AAGCGCAAGTCAAAATGGATGAAAATTGCTACATCTAAAGCACGGATGAGTTTGATAGATGAATCACTAGGAAAAAAACTTTACAAACTGTTTTGCAAGAGGACAAGCCTAGAGAGCTCCCTACTGGTCTTTAAATACCTATGAAGAGGTTTTCTCAGTATTGTAGTAATCGTGAAAACCATAAAAATGGTGTTGAGCCAGTTATAGATTTTGCTTTGTAGCATGATAAAAACCATTTAAGTCTCTGATACCTAGGTACTATAGAATGCCAGAATCTCCTCCAGAAAAATGAACAAAGGTAGCTAGCATCAGGTCAATTAAAATATGCTTGGATGGGGTTTCTTTTTGCACTTTTAAGTTCTTTGTGATGTAAATAAAATCAAGAAATTATCTTTAACTTGGGAATAAAATTATTTGATGCTAAACCCCATATAAATAAGATTTTAGTAAGTTTCAAGATTGGAATTCTTTCTGAGATCAGAAAATTCATAAAATTAGCTCAGGTCCAGTTTTGACTATTCAATATTTTAGAAACAAAAGAAATATTGTCTTAACAGCCTCTCTACTACCTCTGCTCACATTTAGCAGTCAGGATTATTTTATTTCTCCTATTAAGTCTTGCAGTTGAAAATGAGATACTATGTGGCAAGAAGCCGCAGGCAGATGTGCATTGTGGCTTACAAGAGTTTTTAGTGATATGAAGTTCATACTTAGTGAGAGCACAAAATGCATCCTGCCAGTTTCCATAATAAAGCCCCCTCCTGAGCAAAGGTAACACGCAGAAATACCACCGTTTGTTATGGGGCACAATCAACCAGACAGACCAGGACAAAAAGGGCTTATCTTGCAGTAAGTTAATTTGAACAGAAAAATATCTATTTTGGATTGAAATCTAATCAAGTGTTTGAGACAGTTCTGTTTGGAAAGGGCAGGTTATTTTCACTTTGAATTGCTTCATTGCAAAATCTCTGCCAAATTATCTCGCTGGCAAGATGGAGCCACCTGGCATTTTTGAATGGCTGCTGGGAGAGGCTGCATGCCAAAAATTTGCCAGACTGCGGCGATTAGTTTTAAAGAACTTGGCCTGTGCTGTTCTTTCTCTGTGCAATGTCCTTGGGTCCCTCAAGTCAGGCAGATTCCTGCACACTTATTAGTAAGGATGTGGAGCTTTTGGAGTTAGGGAGGATGCTCTTGCATCTGCAGTTTTGGTCACCATGAGGTAATATGGCAAATTTCTGGTGTTCCCAGGAATCTCCTTGCTTTTTGCTTTCAGTCTTCCACTACGAAGTATTTGTTGAAAGGCAAAGGTTGTGCACAGCTGCCTTTCAGTTTTGTGGAGTAATTATACTTCTGGAAATGAGTAGGTTGCTATGCTGGGAGGCCACAATGGGAGGCACAGGCGTTCTTGACTCTATATCCATTGTGAATGTCCACAATGAAGAGGCTCCTGTGCTGCTGATTAGGAGTGCCCTTTGTTACAGGACATTTTTATCTTAGCAAATATGTAGGTTTGATAAAGCTCCCCNAAGCTCCCACATGCTGAATAATGACCAAAGGCCAAGCACCAATTAATAGTCTAGTTTATAAATGGAGAAGGAAACAGAATCTGCCTTTTAGCCTTTGAATAGCAAGCCTGTTTTAAACAGCTTGACTGTCATATCTTTAAATTCACTTAGAAGATCTGTGAGCTTTAGCTCATTGTCTGTGTGGATCTCTGCACTCCCGGGCAAGTTTTCCAGGACCTTGGTGTAAAAGAAGCTTTGGCCTGCTATTTGTGTATTACTGAAACTTCTTTCAAAACTGCTGTGACAAGTAGAACAGCACCATTATAAAGCAAGAATTTTGGGAAATGTGCCGTTGGAACTTTTTAGGAAGGAGGAGGAGAGACCATCTGTTTTGCTTGTCACAATTCTTGTTTGTTTAAGATGTGAATTGCCAGAAATGTGGAAAGATTGGGTACAACGACAAGTGATAGAGTAATTTTCACACTGGACTTATGGGAAGCATGTGTTGTCCATCTGTGTGATTCTCATTTTATGCAAATTTTGGAAATATAGTCTTATGTCTAATTGTCCAAAGGTAGTTCTGAACATTCAAATAGAGGAAAGATACCACACCATATCGTCAGTAGGCCTTCATTTGGCCCTGTAACATGCGAGTGCAGAATGCTGCTTGTTTGAAACTACAAATCATAATAAACACTTATATTTAGAATCCCATAAAATAATGTTTCAGGGTCTGCAAAACACTTCAGACCATGCTTGGGTTTTCCTGGAGGTGGAACAGGATGCCACAATTTTCCTGACCTTCCTAAGCAGGTGTTACCAACCTGCCCTGAGTCACATGCTGATGCCTGCTGGATCGTGATGCTGGGGGAATACTAGAAGAGGCTGGTGAGAGTCTTCAGGCTAAAAAATACATAGCTGTACATGGTTAAAGCTTAAACAAGGCATATCTGAGCTTCTGGGAAGAAGCTTCAATTTAAGGTTTGTTTTGGGGGAGGAAAGTGTTTATTTGCCTTCTTAAAAAAGAAATCACACTCCTCAGAGGGTGATGGAAGTTTTACCTGCAGCATATTGCATTTTTCAGAGCTCGTGAAAATGATGCTTCCCCTTATCTACCCTAAGCAGTTTCGTTGAATAGGTCCCAAAAGATACACTTCCCCCCCACATTTTTTTCTTTTTTATCAGTTCATGGTTTGTCTACAAACTGCAAAGGACTCTATTTTTTTCACTCAGTGTGACATCTGGAAATGTGACTAGAAATAATTCTTAACTCCACTGTCACTGAAGTACAAGCACTCCCAGTTTAAAATCCACTTTTTTGAGAGTGTTCAGTCAAGGATTGCTTCAGTGCTTGATCGTATAGAAAGACAAAAGAGATCCACATGTAGTGAATATTAGATTCTGTCTGGAATTCCTATTGGAGGTTCCCATGAAATATTTTCCTTTGCTGATGATTCTTTAAATGCTACAATGCCAGCAGTACCAAAGATTTAGGTTTGTGCATTGTTGCTTACTGAACCCTCTTTAGGCAGACACCCTGGTTCTACATACCGGCTTTTAGGATTTTTTTAGCTGTCTGTTGTTGTTGTTTGGATGATTTCAAGGTGATTCCTATTGGTGATTTAAAAAATATTCTATTTGCTGTATGTTGTATGATTAAATCAGAAACAAACAACTACTAAAGAAGACAAATTTTTTAATAAATAGCAATATAGTGATGGTAATTTGTAAACACACTGATTCTGACTCCTTGCAATCTGTGCGGCTTTTGAGGAGAGCTCTGTTGTATTTGTGAGCAGAATGGAAATCTTGTTCATAATGCCTGTGGGTCAGTCCTGTGATATCTGATGTCAGAAAGGCTGCTGCTGAATACTGCAAAGACAGCAGGACCCCAGGTTTTGGTTGGGTCAAGAATACTGCTATAAATAATAAATCTCAGACACCTTTAGGTATATGAAGCTAAAATGATGTAGGAGAAATGGACCGACTAAAGGGAAGATAGGGACCATCACAATCAAAGAAAATGAGTGATTAAGCGGAGCCTTATCTTGCTGTGGGTCTCACATGGTGAGGGGACAGAAACTAGAGAAGTTAGGTCTTATGTGTCCAGCAAGACAAGAAAGAGAAGCAAGGAAAAGATAGAAATCCATATTACATTGACTGAGGTAGAAATCCATATTTCATAGAGCAGCTCATTATTCAGAGACGACTCTCAGAAAACAGGGATGAAACATGTTTTCTTTTGTCCAGCAGGATTATTTAATAAGTAGGTTTGCTGGTTTTCAGGTGGGAGAGGCTGGGGAAAGGTTTCAAGTGTCTTTTGGTGGCAATATCAAGCTGCTGTTTTTGGAGGTGGTGGGAATCAAAGATGGAGGAGGACAAAAGGAAAGGAAAGAGTTGAGGTAACAGAAGAGGGATGCTCCTGTGAGACTCAGGATGGATGGATTCAATAGTGAGGAACAGCAGCTTTGTGAAACACAGTATTTTTTTCTCTGTGTGTCTGTTTTCTCTATCTCAAAAGCCAAGCTATGTGTCAGCATCCTACCAAAATGTGCCTTACTTTGAGGAAAGACTGGTCCAGACTTAATTATCTTAGGAAACTGGAAGATTCTTTTTTTTCTGACCTAGAGTACTTGTTAAATGCATCTCCACAGTGAATAAGTACAGTAAAGCTTATAAAATTCTTATATATGTGTAATTTGAGCTATAAATATTAAGTTAATCTGAATATGGTACCACTGTCTGTTTAAAAATTTCAAGTGGTATAATCAAGTAAATTTTATATGTGGCTGCCCAGTAGAAGCTGCTCCATAATTAAAGTTTTTCTCTTGTCAATGTATGCAAAATACATTTAAAAAACACGTAAATATAATTTTATGGATTCTAAATTTGAAGAGAAATGTATATCCTTAAGACAAACACAGCAGCCAATTTGCAATAAGCGATAACTTATTCATCTTTTGATACTGGAAACTTGGTCTCTGAAGGAGTGAACTGCAGCAATAGTTCTGTTTCCTCTTTCTTTGGATTATGTAAGGATGTGTTTAAACTCTGGCTGATTCACTGAAACCTCTGGGTTTTCTTTTGATGCTTTCATCAAGCATTTCCTTATTAACGCAAAACAAGGAATTCAGGAGATTTGACTAAACAACTTGTAGCTGTCCATGTTTTCTGCTAGTATGTTTTAATCAAACAATCTTGAGCTATATGTTGCTATGTTACTGTTTTGTCTTTGTCTTTGCTTGCCTTCCACAGAACTAATTTTTCCCAAAGCTGCGCAATGCTCCTGCCACACTGCAATGTGCTATGTAGATGTGTCCTATAAGCAAGTTAGCTGAAGTATCTCTATGTTGTAAGCTGATTTAAAGAAGCAGGAAGGAAGAGGTACACCTCCTCTCTTCCACACCCCAAATATTGTGGAATCTTCAACAACTTCAGAAATTCTTGCATGTTGCTGGAGGTGGTTTTCGTTTTCACACCAGAAGTAATTTAATTTCAGCACTTAAAGCCCAAAAAGCTCCAACATATTGCTAGCGTGCAAAAATTCCATGTGTGCTAAAAAACAACAGCATATGGTTGGGTGGGGTGTGACCAAAATGAACATAGTTATCACATTGTGAACTTTCTTTTTACAGACTCGATTAAATAAGGAAGAGGATGGCAAAAGAGGGGCATATAGGATGAGAACCTGGAATCCTCTTAGAGTCTGTGCTTTCAAGTGCTGTGTAGTGAACAGAGAGGTTCATCTTGCATAAACAATGGTTTGAAATAGGAGACTGACACTTCATCTGAACATGAACAGGTAGACAAAAGAAAGGTGGAAAGAAGGCAAGATGTCTCTGGGGTGAATCGCTGGGGGAGAATGGTGGGACATGCAGGCCAGAGGGGAACTTCAGCATTCCCTGTTTGCTCCTAGAAATTAGGTAGATTGGATTATTTGCTTCAAATTGGGTAGAACAAGTTTTAAGAGGGTTCATTTCCTGGGACTGTGTGCTTCAGGATGTTTAAAATTTACAATCAGTTCTTCTCAGCATAATTTTATGCTGAGGTAATAGTAGAAACAAATAATTTAAGTAATCTCTGATTGTGAGTGTATATATATCCACAGTCTTTTTTTTTTTTTTTTTTTTTTTTTTTTTTTTTTTTTTTTTTTTTTCTTTTTTTTTTTTTGGTCTCAGGTCTCTTTTCTGTTGAGTATTTGAGACCTTACTAGGTTCCCACATAGGAATATCTAAAAACTGCGGAAATCAAAGTCAGAAATTTTTCTGGAAACTTGTGTCTAGATACTTGACTTATCCTCTGAATCCCTGGTGGCAAGGTTGAAACCCTTTAAGACAGTAATATCAAAAAGCTCAGGTGACTAATATCAACCTGCAGTTGTTTTGTGTGATTATGTGGCGGCACCTAAAACCCCTCAACTGAGTGTATCTGTCTGGAGTCATTGTTAGTGTAGAATGCCTGCCTAGTTTACTTTGCTCTTGTCAGCCTTTTCTGTGCTCTTCTGGGTGCAAATATATCAACAGGAGCAGAATCCTTATTTTCTGCGCATCACGTACTATTCTAGCTGGTCTCCAGGTGTGAGTACAACAGCAGCCCGCCTTTGCCAGGTAGCAGCCCTTTGCAGGCTGTTTTACTGCCTAGTGCTTGGCTCTCTGCATGACCAGCACTGCTGTCCTCTGGGTGGCCAGGGAAGATGCCTTAAATTGATATTCCCAGCCAAACTATGTCATTTCTGCAGCAGAGGCCAAACACCTTCACTGGACCGAGTGATCTATGCAATGCAAAATGTGCCTTCATTTTCTTCATGCAAGTCTGTCAGAGGGTTAAATGTTAAGAACAGTCCTAGTTTGGGTCTGTTGTTCAATAATTGGTGATTTCTGTGAGCTCTGTAATCTACTCTGGTTTCTAATAGTGAATTTCTTCATGCTTTTTGTTCTTCCCTTTGTCTTCTCAAGTGAATGGTCATCCTTGAGCAGCCTTAATGATTAGAGCTTGGCCCAGTTTTCTTTATGTTCTTGCAAACAGCAAAATAACAATTCACATAGAAGTCTATTCTTCCAATTTCAAGGCTAGGAACAGAAAATTACTTTGGATGACTTTGCAACTTTGATTTTTGCCCAGAAAGGCCATTGCTCATGTTAATTTTGTTGGCCAAGACAAAGCATGTTTTTCAGAAAAAAATTCAGGTCATTCTGTGGAACAATAGGGTCTGTCAACATGTGACAAGTCTTCCATATCTCGAGGGGAGGATCCAGTTGATGCAACAAAGTGTCAATCAGGATGTAGGGCTGCAGGAAGTTAACTCATGCGTACTCCAGGGTTGTCCAGATCAGATGAAGAAAGTGCCAAAAGAGCTTTCCCATCATAACCAGCTGAGAGATGAGCTATCTATGAAAGACAAGACAGCTTGAAGGGCCCTGAATGGTGTTCTCAGGAGATGTGTCCCTCAAGGGATAGAGACATGCTTCATGTCCTTGTACAGTCACTTGAAGCAACTTGACATGAAAATACTAAATAAAACATACAGAATCCCCAGAAGGGCATTTCACCAAAGAGCCCAAATGGGAATTATCCAGCCTTTTAGCAGGTGTAGGGCTCTGCCTGAAAGTGGCATCATAGATGTCTCCCGAGTCTTCCCACTAAGCCAGTAATGGATCTGCAGCTTGCCAGATAGTCTGTCATAGGCTGTCAGCCATGGCTGGGAGGAGGGACAGCAGCCTCTTTTGTTCCCATGTCAAGCATGCAGAGAAGGGACTCCTAAGTAGATAATTCAAGGGGAAACAGCTGCTGAGTTCTCAATTCTCCATGACTCTCAAATTTTTCTTTCTTCTCTTAATGTATTTGCCTGCTGCTGGATGAACGTTGTGTGCTGACAGTCAGACAAATAACAAAATTCTATAAACTTCACTGATATAGTACTGTGAAGTGTAGCTATTTTGATGCTTATGGGAGAACAAGTTGAAAGGCTTTCTTGAATATGCGGGGCCATGGATGGATAATTTTAAACTGTAAAAGGGCATGCTCGCTTGGTTTCCCTAGTCCTGGTCTTTTAAGCCAAACTGAGTATTACAAACTCTTCTGGTTTTGTGATTGTGAAGGAATTTTTTTCCTCTTTTAAAAAGCCTCAGCACCTGACATCACTTTAATATATGAATATGGAATGTTTCACTTAAATAAATGTTTGAACTGTGGCTTGAAAACGTAAACCCTGTAGACATAAAAAGGCAGATTGTTGTTAAACAGCCCTCCCCACCTGATTAATGTCATACAACTTTTAGGGTACTATGAGGTGTCCCACTCATAGTTTTCGGATATATTAGTTAACAGTATTTGGGTGTTTGTATCACTTAGCAAACTGCAAAAGCCCCCATGAAGTCCAGTAAGAAAAACTTGTCTTGGACAGTTTGTCTCTGTGAGAAACTGACTGGTTTAGCCAGAGCTATATAAACATGAACCCCTCTTACCTTCTCCTGCACCATTGCCTCAATCCTGGCTCAGACAGAACGTGTAAAATTTGTGATTTTCTATTTGTAATTGTTCTGAGCCTGGCTAGCCTTGGCGCTGGGGTGCTTCTGGGGCCTCCCTTTCAGGTTCTTTGTGATGTCTCTACGTGCATGCCGTGTCCGCGGGCTGTTTTTGGGGTGCCGCCGCGTGGGTTCCTATCGCCGGGCGGGGCCGTGCCGCGGGTGCCGTGCGGCGCCTTGGCCACCAGATGGCGCCATTGTACCGGGCAGTGCGGGCCGCGCTCCCCCGCCCGGCGCCAGGCGGGCCCGGCGCTGTGGGAACGTCTGATCCCGCCGTCGTCCCGGGAAGCCTGTGCTGGGCCTCAGCGCTGTGTGCCTGTGCCTGTGCCTGTGCCTGCCTGAGGGGCAGCCGGGCAAAAGCTTCCCGCAGGACGCAACGTGCTTCTTTCATTCCACTACACATCCGTCACAAAGGCGAGGACGGGCAGAGCGGTAGCCGGCTTAGTCAGTATGTGTGGTTCGGAGGAGTGAAGGCTGATGGCCAAAGAGTATGTCCGTGTTGTCAAAATGCTTTCTTGTTTGTCCCTTCTGACAGTCTGCAGGACAGGAGCCTCTGTTACAGTGTTTTAGTTTGAATCAAGAAGGATATTACGACTTAAGCACCACAGGGTGGTCTCAGAGCACACAAAATTGAGTTCTTTAGGATGAGATCAAGAAATCTTTATGCAAGAAGCACAGAAGACAGTCACATCTTCTACAACTATAAAAGCCCTCAGACCCAAAGCAAAGATTAGAGGCTTGACTGAAGAAATGCCCCCCAACACTTTCAGTGCGGATGCTCTTGGCTCCAACTGTTTCACTGTATGGATCCCCTCCTTTCAGGCTGTGATAAGTGTTAATTTTCACATAGCCTAAGCTCACTGTAGTGTCAGCTGGCAGAGATGGCCCATAGGGGAAAATGAATGCCTCCAGTTTAGATACCTGCCTTTGCATCAAGTAGGTGATGTGGATAAACCCCCCCAGAGTGATGAAAGGCTTCTGGTTTCCATTCACACAGATGCAGTGTGGGCATCTTGCTGACTGCGCCACTTGTAATTTGCACTACTGGCTGTTCAGAGAAGAGATTCAGGAAATAAATTCTTTTTTTTCTTTGTTGTTTCTCTTTTATGGCATGGTCTCCGGCTTCCCACAGACTCAGGCAGGTGTTTCTGTGTGAATTATGCTGAGTTATGCCAGTTTCGAAGGCTTTTTTCACCCCCGCCTTAAGCTTGTTACCATTCCTCTTTTAAATCCAAAGCAAAAGCTATGGAGAGACATTGGGAAATTTGTTCTCATCCCCACTCCTTTGGAAAAAAACCCTCAAAGTACAGAGATCTAGAAAATGGTGGTGCTTTCATTCTGCAAGCTGGCATCGCTTACTAACACTGGTATTTTTTATTATCGTCAACTCTCAAATATGATATTTCTGGAAATGAAAGTTTTAGTTGCTGGGTAGAGGAGAGTTAATAATCCTGAATTTATTTAAAGGTTATGTTTTCTATATTCATGTAAAGTTATAGTCAGTGGTGCATAGAGATGGGTGGTAAATGCTGTGAAGCCTCCAACAACTTGATGAGTGGGCATCCAACACCTCCTATCTGGAACATATTCCAGGATCATTGCAAAATACATTTAAGGTAATTTGCAAAGTCCAAAATCCTGGAAGCAGGAACTACCAAATTTGGGCTTCCTGTATTACTTTCACTCTTGCTGAGCTGTCTCCTGCAGTCATGGCTGGGGAAGGATTTCATGTTATATTTCCGTGACTGTGCTGCCAGTGCTTCAGGGAGGATGCAGTCAGACTTCCCAGACAGCTGTGATTCCAGCCTACTCCAGCTTCTTCAAGTGTCTGACTTTTTTACTGTAGCTTTTGATCCTTCAATTGGGGGTCTTTGGGTGAGATGTCATTGTGTTTTTATGGAAAAATTGTAATAAGCAGTAAAAAAAAATTTCAATAAGATTTCACCAGGATTGCTCATGGACTGAAAAGTAATCATGTTCATAAAACATTGTTGAATTTAACCTTGTTTTTATGCTGTGAATAAGATTTTTATTCAAAATTACATTGAATGAAATTTTATCAAATTTTATCAAATGATAGTTTCATATAAATATTACTCTGTTTTCCTATCTAGGTATTTTGAAGGACCACAGCAAACCTGGAAGGAAGTACTGTGTTCAAAATTATGCTTTAATAGTTAAGATATGTTCCTTTATTTAACTGGGTATCTTATTGGGGTGGCTTTGAATTGCTGGAAAAATGAGTAAAAAATACTGTCATTCTTCAAAATGCTTTGTTTTTAGTGAATATAAATTGCCAATGAAGTGTTACCCTCTGAGCCTAATTTGTAATAGTCAAGGATATGTGACAAAGAGCTCTTTTTTAAAAAAAAAAAAGTTTTTTGTGGTTTATCCTTAAAAATGGATTGGAAGAAATATGTGGAAGGCAAGTTGTGCCAGCATTGCTTAACCTGCTAGTATCTTGGAGATTATTTCTGCTGGCTTTGTGGGCCTTTTCAGTGTGATCCTTGAAAATGCTAATTAATTTCAGGATTGCTGTGTGTGTGATATGCTTTGACATACACAGCAAATTAATAATAATATAATAATCTTTCTAAAAGAATTTTGAGAGCAATTTATAGTTCATGCCAGATGTCAGTTGACTGAGTAATTTAACACACTTGTGTAACTGAAAAGTAATAGCTTTTGCGAGCTTGCCATGCTGCTTATGGATATGAATGACAAAATTTATGGGTTTTTAGCTATGTGCATAATCCAAAAACATTCACTCCCTCTTGCAAGGAATAAGCAGTACCAGAAGTGAATATGTTTTAATCATCTGAAACATATAGCCCAAATGCTTTTTTATTTGTTTAAACCAGGAAAAGACATAATTCCTGTCAAGGAAGTGCTGTGAATGCAAGACCGGGAAAATTGTTCTTGTCCTATCAGTAGCTGCAGAGACCACATCTCCATAAAAGTCGTTAAAGCAGCAAAGGCAGCACTGTCAGTGTAGAAATCGTGCTAGAAGATAAACTAAGCCTCTGGCCCTGGAATCTAAAGTGCTTCTTCCCAGTGCAATGCCCCCGAATCTTACAGGTTTTAGACCTAGATGTGACCCAGGGGATGGGGCTTAGGGAAACCACCAGGATCCCCCTTTCCAGACTTGAACTGCCTGGAAACCATTTAGCCTGAGATGGAGTTCCTCTAGAGCAGATACAGAGAGATAGGCACCTCTGGGAGGAGGTTCTTCCCAACAGGTAGGTTGATGGATTGCTTCTTGTGGGGAACAAAATCTGAGTAAGATTAATATCTCTATCTTTTCATGCAAATGATGAAAAACTGTAGAACTGAGTGGAGGGTATTCCCTTTACCTCTCAGGAAAAAGAAAATTTCACAATCATCCTGCAAGTCATGACACTGAGCGATTCTAATTTGTTTCAATTTTACAAAAAGTGCCATATATATTTGTTTTTGTTGTGATGCCTAGAGATTTTCAGCTTTTTCATATATTTGTAGCTTTGTAGATTTTAATATATAGTTGTATAGTTTCTAGCACTTTCTTACTCTTTGCCACACTTCAGAACAGCAGCTAACTCTTTATGTCACATTCTTGGAATTCTGTTTAGTCCTATTTTCAAGAAAAGTATTTCTGTTTTGCAGCAGGATTTGAGATACATAACAAGAAATAGGGCAAAGAACCCCCTGGAAAGTCTCCAAGGGCCAGACCCAAGGGTGGGTTATCAGGGCAACTGTTCTCCTATTGGATGTACCTGCTAGATATACTAATTAATTAGACTTATAAAAATTGGGAGGATCTCATGCCGCATGTGCACACAGCTATATTTGTGCAGCTGCAAGCTTTCATTGAAGAACTGTTCTTTACATTACCACTTTTAATATTGTTTAGAAAGTCTTTCAGTTCTAGGCAACAGTTTCACCCTTTTGAGCAAAACACCTCCCTCAGATCTGGGCTCCTTATAAAGTATCTTAGAAACTCATGTCCATAGTGCTGCATGGTTATGGTTCATCCTAGGGTATTGGAGTGTCAAAACATTCCTATCTCTCCACTCTGCTGCCAACTCCATCTCCGTCACCACTATTTTTCTCTCTGAGAAAGGATAAGCCATGCAAAGACCCATTCAGGTAAACAAATGTGGAGCTTGTTAAGTTAAATAAAATGGGAGAACTGCTTTGGTCTGTAAGGAAGGGAGCTACAAGCCTGGTTCCTGCCTGCCTGCCTGCCGTCAGTTTCCTCCAGCTGAGACTCTGTGATCTCAGCTCCAATACAAACTGAGTGTGCTGGATTAAATATTGGGTTTTATTTTCTTTTAATATTTGTGTTTGTTTGTTTAATTGTTTGTTTGTTTTAAAGGGTGTTTGTGCTTCTCCTGTAGTTTTGAAAGTAGCAGTTAGCTTACCCTGAGAATATTGTACCCAGGAATTTCCCATGCATGCATTTAGATGTCCAAATACATCTTTGAATCAGAGGTCAACAGGCAGAAGTCAGGTGAGGTGAAAGGAGGAGGACTGGAAAAGAATTGGTTTAATCAAAAAGGGATGGGAAGTAGGTGAACAGTATAAGACCACTGCTTCACTCAGTCTCCTGCACTGAAATCCCACTGATCTAGAAGATCTGTTACTTATCTGCAGAAGAAAGAGGGTTCATACCATCAGTGACATCTCCAAAAAAAGTTACAAGGATTATGAATGAGCTGGGTTGTGATTGTTGCATACTATAATTTCTTTCAGCTCCTCACAACTTTGATATCTATCAGTTTATTCATCTAAAGATAGCAGTAGAGGCTCTTGAGAGTAACCCACACACACAGTGCCTACCAGGGAGGGACCTTGGCTTTGAAGGACCTTCCATAACTAAGATTAAAAAAAGAGATAGAGCATATGCTAAAGCTGTTTTATGAGCCATTTTCCACTTTTCCATCGGGAACATTTGACAGAGTTATCCTATTGACACATGTTATGGAAAATGGCAGGACTCTCAAGGGGGTTGGTTAGAAAACAGTTTTTCTCATCAGTAACCAGTCAGGAGCTGATGCTTTTTAAGGCATCCCAGTCCATACATGCTCTGTAAGCTGATCACAAACAACACCTGGACACGTTTTCCCATGCGCAAAAGCACGGGGTCAATACAGGGAAAGTAAGGGTAACATTATAAGTGCTGCTCAGACTTTATTGGCAAATACGTGAGCTGGTCTCAGCACAATAGCAGGACACAGACTGTCTTGCTTTTTCTTCCCGAAAAAACTGTACTCCAGAGAATGCAAGAGGGCCCCTACAGTGCATAAGCACTGTAGATCTGAAGTTCCTATAAACCTATATGTTTTCACCATATCTCATAGGCAGATTTTAGTGGTTTTGTGTGAGATTAGCTAGATGGTTTAGGCTAGATGGATAGCTAATTCTCTGCCTCTGGTATCTTCATCTGAGGGTGTTTCCCAGTTGAGTTTGCCAGTAAATCAGAAGAACATCTCTGAGTCAAATATTTGCTTTGATTTTGATTGAGAATTTTAAATCCAGCTCACAGGATTTCATCCAGGCTCCTCTCATGAAAATAAGAGAGGAATATTGTTTTTTCTTTCTTATTGAGACTGAAAGAAGCATGGAGTAAACCCATGTTCTACAGTCAAATCTTTGATTAGCTTACGTTGCTCCAGACAACCTTTTACCTTGTTTACATCTTCCTGCAGATTTAACTGAAGTCAGTAGAGATGCATACAGTACATCAGTGCAAACTTTCTTCTGCATAACAACAACAATTTAAAAGCAATCTGCATTCCTTATAACAGTATGTTCACTTAAATTATAATGTTGCAGTATTCTTGTTAGACAAGACATGATTAATAGTTTTTATAACAGGCTTAAAAATCTGCTCAATATAAGTCATGCCTTCTACATTATTCTGACTGGAACCGTGTGCTGTGGTTCTAAGAAGTAATTTGCTTATTTATTTTAACAGCCCATTTAATGAAACTTTAATGAAGAGCAGTCCTTATGGCAATCTTGGGCTTCGTGTGTGTAGGAGGAATATTGAATCAACGTCATCTGTAACATTTTTAGCTTGGGATTTTTATTGGTGTGTTAGTAGAAGGTCTGTGTTTGCAGTCTACTTTTGTGGCAGTGCCACAAACTAAACGCAGCTTTTCAAGAGACAAGGACTTGCCAAATGCTGCCTTTGTCACAGGAGAGTCTACATGAGTAGCTACAACATCAGATTAACCATAGCTGTAATGGCTTGTTTCTTTTTTCCCTTCTGAGAGGAGGGAGGCTGTGTTGGGTTTGAGAAAACTGTAGCAGCAAGACTGCAGGAGTAAGATGCTCTCCTGAGTGTATGAATGTCTGTATGGTGGTTCACTCCCCCTGCTACACCCTCCCCGGTAATGTATGAGAAGTAAATTTTTTTCCTCTGATCTGAAACAAGGATGAGTTTGGAAATCTTATCACTTGTTTTTTTTTAACTTTCCTTCTGGCCAGTCCTACTTAATAAAGTTAGCATATTTATACCAAATGGGGAGTCCTGAAGTTGACTAGGGATGTCCCTAAGATCACCACTGCCATTATAAAACCAGCAATCTAAAAAAGAAGATAAATCCCTTTTGTTTGTCTCTGTAAGCAGTTCTACTTGCTAGTTTGATTTACATATCAATGCATTTCGATCTCCTTTCCTTCTGAGCGCTTCTGAATTAAACCATGCCACTTAGGAGCTTGCAGGTATTTCCTGGGCCATTTTAAGTGGGGCCAGTTATCAAGCTCTGTACTAAAGTCCTATGTGCATTTTCTGAGTAACAGTGTTGCTTTTTCCCCATCCTCATACACAATGTCCTGTTGCTTATTCCTTCCTTGTGTTTTCATCCTTGTGCAAATTCAACTTGTTGTGGTAGTTGCTGAAATGTAGGAGGAAAATTTCTGGGTTTCACTTGAGCCCTGCACATTACGAGTTGGCCCTCAAATAGGAGATTCCCATTGCAGCTCCAGCACTGACAGAACAGTGGGAGAGAGGAAGTGCATGGCTTGGGTAGTTGATGGAGAAAATGGAAATGCTCTCATCCTCACGCTGTCAGGAAGAGAATGATACCGAGTCCTGTGCAAGAGCACACCTGGGATCACTGGGGATCAGACTGGGAGGCTGGTGGTCAGTCCTCCTCCCTCCTGCACTGTTCTTGGACTGGACTGTCCCCCCAGTCCTTCTGCTGTACCGCTGCTGAAGCACTTGGACACAGAACTGACCCCATTCTGGAATTTAGCATGCATGCTTTTTGGAGAAAACAAAGATTAGTGGTGGAGGGTGTTTTAGTAAAATCTGTTTACTCATGGAAACTTCTCTGACTGAGCCTTGAGGAAAGGGAGGACACCTCACATGAGCAAGCACCATTTTCTACCTTGTACACACACACACACACACACACACACACACACACACGTGCATGCTCAAATGCACAGACCACGTGTGACCAGTTCCAAAACCTGCTCACAACACTACCAGCGGCTATGAAACCACAGTGTTAAACCGGAAGCCATTGTATGTTGCTAGGAGCATAATGGTTTGTCTAGAAGAGCAAGGCAAGGTTTCCCAAAAAATCACTGATGTAGGGTCAAGAACCTGATTTTCTGAAGTGGTGGCTTCGGAAAATGAGGGTCTTCAAAGTCATGTTAAGCCTTGACTATCAAAAACATGAAGTCAACTTTTTGCATCCTATTATTACTACTAGTAGTAGTAGTAAAAATGGAGAAATGTGAAAGAATGTAAGAGCAGTACTGCATTGTGAACAGATAATAAATGTAATTGTTTATTAAATAAAGTTTATTAATACTACTTCAAATTATTAAACTGATTTAAGAAGTCACCATTAAGAATGAATTTGAACGTATTTTTAAATGCTTTTGTGAACTGATTCACTAACAAAGGAAATGGATTAGAACTGAAAGTAAACACCATGGGTATCTTCAGACGTTAGTAAGTTAAATACAGTGGAAGCACTTTTACTTACGTGAAAGGAGCAATAGAAGAAAACCTAGAATTGAGTATTTTGAAAGATTTTTTCTTTTCTTCTATAAATTCTGTATTTTAAATCTTCGCGATTCTCTGGGTCTCTTTCCTTTAGTACATGTGCTATAAAGGTATGTGTGTGTGTATATATATATCTATGCACAAACACACAGATATAGATATATAGATATATAGATATATAGATATATAGATACATAGATATATACTGTATGCACATGATGTCGAAATGTAACACTTGGGAATAAATAAGCATGTATCCTGCAGTCATGATGCTGTAGCTTGAAGAGGTGGACTGTGACAGGAAAATTTGGCTGTATAATAGTACTTCCCAATAGCATGCTTGACCAGCTTTTCAAAGTCTCCCCTTTCTGAACTACTTTCAGACAGACTAATAACAAAAAAGGGAAAAAAATCACAGGCTAAACAGTTTATGCCAATGCTAAAGCGAACTGGCAGAGTTCTTCACAGGGAATTTCCAGATTTTCTCATTATGCCCATCTAATACCCAAAGCCCTCCTTAGAAGTTCATTAGCATCTCTGATTCCTATAGAGGTCTTAAGATCTCTGCCCATACAAAATTTAGAAAATGTGTCACTTTGGACTATTGCCCATACATCAGACTGTCCCAATTAAGTAGTCCCTACTGCCCCTGCTTTGCTATAAACACGGTTGTATCATATAAGTAATAGAGTGCAGCAGACACAATCACATGAGTTAGGTTCTGAAAATGTAGTGTTTGTAACATTTCTCCCCTGTCCTGCCAGGGCTTGACCTGCAAAAGTACTCACTTTGAATAAGAGAGCTTCCCTAATAACCAGTGATGTGGTGGTCACAGCTTTTTTTACACCGGGAACTGAGAAACTGTACTGGTGTTTCCCAAACCCCCGGCACTGGGCACACAACCTGCCCGAGGGCTGTGTCGTGTATATACACATGTGCTTACCTGCTCCTGCCAGGGGAGGCAGATCTCAAGAACTTTAGATAGGGAGTCACTGAAGCCTAGACTTAGTAGCAGTGCTGAAGTGTGGGATTACCAGCTAGTGACTATCCTTGGAGTTCTTAATGGTGGGAACCACCCATTAGATGGAAGACTGTAGATATTGTTGAATTTAGATACCAGTTGTCTGGCAGTTGCTGTGTCTGAGGCTGGCTGGTGGTTCTACAGACTGTGCTGTGCCATGTTTTCTTCACGAGCCCTCCTGAGAGCTGTCTGGAGGAGGGGTAGTCAAGCCTATTGCATTGTATTTGGATGATAAAAATAAAAGAAAACTGGATAAATAAACTTCTTAAAATTACTTTTCCTTGTTTCAGTAGCTGTGCATCCTTGAGATGGTATATTGAAAAAATAAATTAGGATCCTGTTCACAAATCTGTGATCTCTTTAGAGATGCAGATTTTTTTCCATAAGCGATGATGTTTTCCAAACACCTTTTAAATAATTCATAACCAGAAGCCAGAATGTAGAAGACTTTTAACTACAGAGTGTCAAGTCCCTTTTCTTATTCATCTTGATCATATTCTCAAGTTTTTTCTGTGAATATTCCAGTTTTTTGTTTGGCTTTTTGTTTTTTTTAGTGGGTGTTTTTTTTTTTTTTTGAAGCTGCTTGTTTGGAAGAGTTCAGACAATTTTTGACACTGTTAACGTACCTATTTCACTATATATTCTCTCCCTGTTAGACAAACTGAAAAAGTAGGAAATTCAGTTCTGCTAAACTGAGTCCCCAGAACCTCTCCAGATCTCCTAAGTTTTTTCCTCCAGAACTTTCAGGAAACATGATCTGTTAGTGTGATGTCAGCTAATCCTTCTCTCCCAATATAATCACTTTCTAAGCATGTCAGCTCTCAGCAGGGACAAGAGGGCATGGCAACTCTGTGTGCAGCTTGGGCATTCCAGCTCCAATCAGTCTCACCTGGGGTGGGGATTCATTTCACCCAGCTTTACTCCTAACGCTGAGCTGTACTGGTGGTTAAAACTCCACCTTGTCCTTCTCAGCCAGAAGAGCAGTGGTTGCTAGTATGACTAGGTTGCTAGGTTTCTAAAATTACGGAAAACGCAGGAATAACTTGCTATAGGATGTAAAGCCTGAAACATGACAGGGAAATGTAGAGTTCTGGATGAGGAACATATGATACACTAGTGTGCATTATATTGATTTGCATTAGTTAAGGAGTCCATTGTAACACAATAATTTATTGTTGCCTTGTAGTTCTAGCTGATTCAAAGCCAACTTCCTAGTGCTTATTTTGTAGGGATTTTTCAATGGCATTTTAAAAGATCAACCACCTTTCTCTTTCATTGATAAAGCTGATCTGATTTAGCTCTGATATTTGAAATTGCTTCACAGGAGTTGTTACTACATTTTCCTGCATGGACTTAGCTACTGCTTCCCTTTGATGGTCTTTCTAAATTCCAGATCTGGGCATAACATAAGCAGAAGGAAGGATTTGTCCTCCTGTTCCTTAGTAGACTTCCATAGCCCCTCCTTCAGGGCAGGCTTTGTGCTGGAGTTGCAGTCCCAGGGCTCAAGGTTTATCCCAAATCACTGATCTTCTCTGCCCTTCATCCTGCTTCATGTGGCTCAAGGAAGAAATACACTGCAGTCAGGAATCCAACACAGATTCTGCTGACAAGTTTTCATGAAAAAAATACTCTTCAAAGGCATCCCTTAATCACTTGGGACCTGTCAGTGGTTCTTGCTTGCTGGACAGAATTGTTCTTACTTTCTGAGAGGGTGAGTGCTTGAATAAATTGAACAAAACCATGTGCCCCTGGAGACGTGAAAATCTAGTGATTTTTGTGTTTGCCCACAAAATACTAATGTCTGCTGGAAAGAAGCTTGCTTGCACAAATGTCTTAAGCTGAACACAAAACAGTGAGCATACACAACTGAAGGAAATGCATTGTAAGTTAAAAAAAAGGGTAATTTTCACAGTTATATTGTTCTTTGAATTATTTGTCCCCTTTTTGTGCTTCTCCTTATTACTATATAAACTTCTGAAACTGCAGAATTATTACTCTTCACTTGACTTTGTAGGGAATCTCAGTCTTCACTTCTACTCAACATCAGCTGCAAGCTTCCTAATAAATGCTCAGCTTCTATATTCCTCAAATTTTCCAAGCAGTTTCACAGTTTCCATACAGATGAGCTTGGGTAGTCTTTCATCTTTGCTCTTTCACATCCACGTGAGCCACAGAATAGCCTTCGTCTTGCAGGCTCATGAGTTGTATCTGGAAAGGCAGCAGTGTTTCAAGTTTAAGATGGTAAAAACAGTCACATGTTTTCAGTTCTAACCTCTTGTTTTCCTGTATTTAGGATTTCCTGAAACTTTTGCATCCTTAGGTGGCTTTTCTCTCATGCGTTCTTTGTCTCCAAAAGTGAAAAAAAAAAATTAAATGAAATTTATATATTGCTGAAATTTATAACATGGTGTAACATGACTTTATGGACTGCTAAAGGTTTGAAAATGGATTAATGTTAATGTAGTTGATATCTGGGGTGCATTTATTTATCCATATTTTTTAATCTATATATACCTGTGCACGAACCACCATGCAGACAAAACCACTGTATCTGAGCTCTGATGTCTCTTTAATCAAGTATCAGGACGTGCCGTTCTTTCATTGCTAGCAGTTAGGATAGTATAAACCTCATTAAATGTTCTTTTGCCAAACCACAAAATCTATAAACAAGTTATCTTTGCGTTTTCCTTAACTCTTTGCTTAAAATCAGAAAAATTAATAAAGAGGAAAGCTTTTGAATCCCTTGATTTAGAGAATTTATTTCCAGCAACGTTAACAAAGCCATAACACACCTGGTTTTTCTGTTCCTGTAAGCTTATAATATTATTGGCATATTGAAGTCTATCTTATTATGCAAGTTTTGCATAATAACGGAACACTTCAAAGAAGAACAGAGTTATTTTTATAACACTGCATTTAGGATTTTTAAATAATATTTGTAAGAAAAAAATGCTGATTCATTGCAACCAAGCAGTGAAATTGTACATTTTGTTAAATTACCCAATTCAAAAATACTTTGAATGAATGAATTAAAAAATCTTGTTGTGAACATTTTCTTTTATTTGAAAATACTTCTCTTTCTTTCCCTTTCTTACTTTCTTCCTATGTCTTTTTGATTGCCTTTTTTTTCTCTGTCTCTTCCCCTTTATCTATTGCTCTCGTTCTTTCTGTTTCTCTCTTTTTCTCCTCCCTTTTCAAATCAACCATTTTTTTTTTTACAATTGTCCTAGATTTTGGGCTCTTAAATATAATTAAACATTTTTTCTTGATCCAGGCTAAGATCTCCTCTATTTTTTATTTTAATTTTTTTTGAGATTTTGACATGTTAGAGAGAACAAAGAGAATATTCTTCCTAGTAAATGAACTCAGTTACTCAGTCTTAAAATAGTTTTTTTCCTATCCTCCACCAGCTTACGAGAAGGCTATTTATTAATTTATGTTCCTTTATGCCTATGTTAGGGTTGAGATCTTTTTTCAAGGTAACATTAGGGCTAACATCCTAGTCATACAATTACTTCTTTGCCTATCCTAGTATTGTTTCTTCTCTGGTATTTGCCAGAGTTGTCATACCTCCTCTCTGACTACATTTTGCTGAGCTGACAAACCAAGTTCTTGTGATCAACTCATGACTGGAGATTACTCACCCTCTTTGCTGTCTTGGCAGCCCTTTGCCTGACCGCAACTGATCGTACTGTACATAACCCCAATGTAGGCTTGTCTATACCTAGGGTTATAGCAGAAAATAATTTCCTCTAATAACATCCCAATGTTTTGTTTTGGTTTTTTTTTTCCAGGGGCATATCACACATCTGGCATACAGATATTATGTTACAAAACGATATTCTAAGTCTTATTGCTCCTACTGCCTCCAGCCACCGGTAGTCCTAATTTACAACATGAAACAGTTTCATTAATTCCAGAGTGTGATCTCCCACGTTTTTAGGTAACATAAAATTCTGTTTCTTTTATTCCTGGTCTTTACAGTCATTGTACTTTTTTTGTCACATAATATTCCAGAAATCATGCATTTTTCATAGACAAGGAAAAGTGTTTCTGGGACATCTCCACTTTTATAGTGGGTTTCTTCTTTTAAAGTAGGATTAATGCTCTATTTTGTGTGTAAATAGTATTAGGAAGGCCCTGGAGGCATTTAATTGACTGCCTTAAGTGTATAGTGTGAACACTGACCTTGGTCATACCCGTTGCTGTGTGAGTAGTTTGAACCTTCAGTTCAAGGGGTTCAGCAGTCCCAAAGTGTCTGTCCTGTCCTGACAGGTCACTGAGCACGTGGGGGCTCTTATTCCATCCAGTATGGAGCTGTGGGGCTGAAGCACAGCTGGGGACTGCAGCGTGTGCCGCAGCACCATCTTAAGTCCAGACCTCATGGAGGGAAGGATGGGATTCCTTTCCAAAGGTGTATTGCATCCTCTGTGCTTCAGCGCTTCATTGTGTGCGTTTAAACCTGGCTCTTGCTCTAGGAGTACAACATCTTACTAAAAACTCAAGCTTACTCAAATTAAGCTTGCAAATATATAAGTGCAGAAGGTCTACCGGAACAAGCACATATGTTGGTTTGATGTTATATTGACCATGATAAAATTAACACTTCTTTTGTCTTACCTGACAGGTTTCTATGTATTTCTTAAATACTTGTGACCTGAAACCTATAGGTGGTGTCACTGGGTTGACTAAGGTGGGGAATCTGACATTTTAATTGTTTGAAATTGAACAAAAGAACTGCAAAGAAGAAAAACCCACTGATTTTCCTGTTTTCTTTTGGGGTTTTGGCACTCTTTTCAAGGAAATTATTTCTTCTGATTGGCCTTTAGAATCCACTACAGAGGAGAGATGAGAAACTATAAATCTTTGAAATAGGTCAACATCTCACTAATTATTGCTTTAATTAGTGACAGCCGCATAATTTTTTTATTCTTTTGTTCAATTTAATAGAAGTCAGATATATCCCAATTTTTCTAATTTGAAAGAAGTTGTGCCCTTGATTTTTAATGGACTTCACCCAGTCTGTAAATTACCTGGAAGTGTCCATAGTAAAAAATTCAAAGGTTGCACCTTTAGTTTTTCTGTCACAGCTGCTTTTTTCATTTTATCCACAAATATGAGTTGACGAAACATAAATTTTCTAAAGGAGAACAAATAGCAAAAAGTTCTCAATTAGCTTTGAAAAACAACAGTGTGAAGGTAAGAGCTTTTACAGGGGCCTTGTACATTCATTAAAAATATTTTCTCAGTTGATTGTCTCACACTCTGGATGTAAAACAGTAAATCAAATCATAAATCTTTAAATGGTCCAAAAATACTTTCAATAACTCTGATAGGTCTAGTTTGTGAGATAGGAGTGATGTGTGGCATAAGTTTTAGGTTCAAAAAAGATTGCACAGGTATTTATACAGATTGTGCAAAATGTTATAGTGCTGAGCTATAACCCCCTGAAGTCAGGAAGACCTAAATATGTTAGGCATTTCCATGTTCCAAGCACTGTAAAGATACTTCAAATAATTCTGTAATTCTTTGTTAAAATTGTTAAGAAAAGAATGCTCTTGCCTTGCTTCCTAACTCCTTTACCAGCTGCATTCATTAAGATCCGTTCAAATACACACTAATAAATTCCTGTGTACAGAGTATTTTATTTTTCATTTCCTTGTACAGAAAACTGAAGCAAAACTTGTTAGTGATGGAGTAAAAAACCTTAGATTGCATTTTAAGTACTTTTGTACAAGTATTAAGTGTGTATTTTAGATTTTATTGCTGAACATGCAACCTGTACTTAATCACTTAATAAACAGAATTACGCTAATACGGCAAATTATAAACCAACCTTAGCATGAACAGTACACGAGTTAATTTAATAGTTTCCTGGTGCTAATTAAATAGTCCATAATTTACAATTTCAAATATGTTATACTTGCAGTGTATTTAAGATTTGTTATTTCCTCTCTTTTTTTTTGGTTGTGGGATTTCTCTACTAAGATTTTCTTAAGACTATTTCAGACACACAAATATTTAGTATTGAGTAGTGTGGTGCTCTTAATGCCCACTGTGCTATTAAAGCAGTTCCAGATTAAGCGAAAGTTAATTCACATTAGACTGCAAATTACTATCTCTATTATCTCACTCCTGAGTTTTTGTGGTAATTGATCAGTACCAGAGGAGCTAAGTAATACAAAAGAAATGCAAGGAGTTTTGTGCAGAATGTGAAAATGAGTCTTATGTCATACCTTTGCTGGCTGGCTCATTGACTCTCCCGCCCTGTGGCAGTCACCACCGTGCACCAGGCCTCGAAGCACCAGACAGGTCACTTCTCCTCTGCTTCTCTCTGGGACTGGGGAAGATCTGCTGCTGGCACAGCTCTGCAGGGTGGAGGCAGTGGGACAATGCTTGTTCTGCTGGAGGGCTTGCTTGGCTTATTGCCTGACTTACCTGTGCTTTACACCTTTCTTAGCCACCACCTAGAGTACAGGAGGACAAGTGAAACAAAATAAAATGTTGGTATTCTTCCCAATTCAAAAGCTAAATTAAAAGCTTTTAACTTTTTGAGAAAGACTGTGTCTGTAAACTGGACAATACCTTGACTGTGCCTCTTGCTCTAGTTTGTCCCTGAGTGAAACCAATGCCTCAGACTGCCTCAACAGCTGCAGTAAGCAGGTATTAGCTCATTTCCCTTCATATTTTCATGCCACAGATGATACTCTATAGCTCTGACTTTAAATGAGACAGATAGCCTTGATTCTCACCCGGAAGGTATGAAAACATCACTTCTCATGCTCTGCATTGCAAAACATTTAGAATATTGTGTGCTCGACGTTTTAAAGCTATTTCTTATTCAGGACGTTGCTTCGAAATGGTTAGTACCTGAAGTTTCCCGGGTTCTGCCGCGGAGGCGCGGAGGCATGGCTGCGCCGCGCCAGGATTGCACTGGATTTGGGCTGCGCTGGATTTTGTATTTGCGCGGCGCCGTGCATGGCCGCCAGGGNGGAGGAGGAGGAGGAGGAGGAGATGGAGGGTCGCCCCGTGGCCCACCCGGCGCTGCCTGGGACAGCCCAGGCAGCCCTGGGGACAGGGTCTTTCCCCCGGGCCTCCGGCCGGGCGTCACTTAAGTAGGGAAATAGGAAAAATAGGGTTTTTTTAAAAAAAGGCATGGGGGAGGCAGGACATTTCTGTCTTCTAACTCAAGGGGAGGCTGGCAGGCAGTGCTCACCACTCCTCTCTGTGGGGAGCCATGACTGAGGTAGCCTCGGAAACCAGGATACCCCAAGAAAAATTGCCGAGAGCAGGGTTTCCATTCCATTTTCAGAGCAGGAAGGAAAGCAGTGAATATTAAATGCTGTTTACTTTCAGATGCCACTACTAGAACCTCAACACGCCTACGACAGCAATATGACATTGGACAGGAAACGCACATCTCTAGATAGCACAGTTCATCATCTGGGTCTTCAGATCTTCACTGCATCCTTTTTTAATGTGCTCCATCATCTTCATCACCACCGCTATTACTGCTATGGTAGTTTAAAGGGCAGCAAGGTTCCCTGTCTCTGGAAGCTTTCCAAAAGGAAGCTCCATCCATTCCAAAGAAAGTTCCACTTCTTTTCAGGCATTAAGAAATATCTTAAAAGTTACACTGTGTGATTGGTGGTGGAAAGTTCACTTACATATTTGTGTTTCTTTTGCTACAGAACTATAGAATGTTTATAACAAACCTTTAACGCTGATTTCTGAGAAAACAAAAGTGAAATGTGGTGAAGATAATGTCTCACTGCAAGGGTGGTCAGCTCATGTTTGTAATCCCGCAAACAGTTTAACTGAGTGCTTCAGGTCGCTCGGGACACAAGGCGTTTAAAATACTTCCCTGCTCTCTACCTGTGTGAAGGTCAGTCTCTGCTGTGCATCATTCTGGCTCACACACGAGCAGGCAAAGATGGACTTTCCTCTGTTCTCTGCTTGGCTCCCCTGAGATCCTGTGAAGCACTGGATCTTACAAAGGACATATAAGCAAGAAGCAGTGATGAATAGAAATTTTGACAATCTAATGCTACATAGAAAACACAAAATGTGCATATACGTGTATAGGTAGATGTGTATGTGTGAACAGGTATCTCAAAAGAAGAAATGAGAGTAGTTATGTGTTACGGCAGGAGCAGGCAAAAGACTTCACCCCAACTCACTGAGCTGAAGGGAAAGAATGGAGTAGCCCAGGTTCTTCATCTCTCTGCTGGACAGCGCAAGGATGATTACACGGGGATGAAGAGCTGACAGGCTGCGGAAAGGACAGGAATTCTCCCCTTTTATCCCTTTGCAGACAAGGGTGATCAGTCCAATCTGCAATCCAGTTTTTGGTAAAAACCCACTGCTGTCAGGCTGTCTGCTGAGCACAGTAAGAAAGAGGACAAAGCTCTATGACCTTCAGGCAGATAGTGTTGTTATCATTATAGTTCTTGTGGTTACTGCTGTTACTTAGTTGTTTTCCCTTATTTAGTATTTGAGAGGATCCCCTGCCCTGGCTGGCTGTGGCCGCTGTTTGATGGATGGAGAGCAGAATTAGAGCACGGCAGATGGCTGTGGACGGAGTCGGGATGGGAGCGGGACACAGCCCCCTCAGGACTTGCTTCCAACCCGGCTGTTTCAGAGAGGGGGTAGGAGGGACTCGAATGGAATGATGCGCGAGGGGAACGCGCTCGGGGACTCCGCCGGGGCAGCGGCTGTGCACTGTGAATCGGCGGAGCCTCAGGCCAAGCCGCTCTCCTGCCGTCCCCGCACCCCTGCCTTGCTCGCCGCTCACTCCAGTCGGGATGCTGCGTTTTCTTCAGCCACGGACGGTCCCGTCGCGAGGGCCACCCGGTGCCACCGGGGCGCGTCTGCTCTGACAAGCGGTCTGGAGGCCCGCGGCGGCAGCGCGGTGCCACTGCCAGCACCAGGGACAGCGCCGGCAGCAGCGCTGCCGCTCCTTTGTTCCACCGCCGGCGAGGCCCCGCGGAACAAAGACTTCC
>WEIT01019906.1:56566-75229 GCA_013389985.1 Dryoscopus gambensis | reverse complement strand
CCCAAGCCCACAAAGTGATGTCGAAAACAGCCCTCTGCCCCTCGCACTGCCGACACCGGGCATTCCACCGCGCCCGCGGAGCCCCGCACCCCCGGCTGCTGCCCTGCTGCCGCGCCGCTCTCTGCTCAGCCGTCCACCCCTCTCCCTCTCTCTCTCTCCTGCTTTTATTTTCTTACTTTAGTAAATCGGCAGAAGACTGAAAAAGAGGGGATGACATATTTAAAAAAAAAAAAAAAAAGAGGGAGAAAAACAAAGAATCAAAACAAACCCGAGCAACCTCAACCTAAACAACAGCCTGTCACTATCACCCAGAAATGCAGCAAGAGACATTGTACTTACAGGCAGCGTTAAAGTGAGTAATCCTCATTCCAGCGTGGTTAGGTTTATTAGGGTTTTCTTTCCCTCTTTTTTTTTTTTTTTCCCTAGTCGTTTTTAAGTACTTTTTTGTTCCCATCGTCCATGGCTCGGAGTGGATTCAAGCAAAACCGGCCGGTTAGCAGGAATAAAAATAGAAGCGATTTCATTGCGTAAATGCAGCAAAGACACAAGAAGCTGTGTTTCTCCTAATACTTTCTGCTTGGGAACCAGCAGCTCGCAGCTCAGGAGAGCAGGACTCTGTGTGAGTCTCCCCCTCCTCTCTCTCTCTTCCTCTCTCTCTCTCACACACACATACACGAACACGAATACGCACACACACACACACACACACATACACACTTACTTTTCTTCTTCTTCTTGCTTTTTTTTTCTTTCTTTTTTTTTTTTTCAAAAGAGGGCAGGCCGTTCCCTGAATCCCAATGAGTTAAGTCAGTCACTTTCCTTCACATGCATCACAGCCTCCTTAGAGCTGCAGGCACAAAAGAGCATTTAGCTGCCTCCAATCTGTGTAGAAGGCCTGGCCTTATTTTTTTCTTTTTTTAGTTTTTAAAAAAATATATTTAAATCATGTATTTCACTCAGTATAAAAATACAACTTCCCCAACTTTGACGACTGGACCACTAATTGTAACCTTTTAAATAAATTCTTGAACCTGTACACATACTTAGCTGGTCTGCAGGGGCTTCACAAGAAACTGATGCACAGTATTCGTCAGCTGTACAGACTCACACCCTGCTTTCTGCAAAGGTCAGAGCTATACAATCCACAATTACTTTCCAATGAAGTCTTACATCAACAAAATCTCCTTGAAAGGATTACAAGCCTTTAAAAATAAAGCTTTAATCTTAAATATACATGGTGGCATATTCCATTTCAATAAAATATGAGGGATTGTTTCAAAAAGTGACCGCACACACAAACGTGTGTTTTCATGCAGGGTTACTTTTTCTAGAGAAAAAGCATAATCAAGGTTGCACTTGCTCCACATTTCATGGCCTACTTTATGTTTATTCTTTCTTCTAGTGAATGCAGGAACATCCATTCATGTATATGCCTGTGTGTGTGTGTGTATGTAAAAACACATATTTGTGTATGGCAGATTGTGGCTCGCCTGGCCATGTCAGAAAGCCGCAAGGCTGGCAGCAGCCTGTCATGAGGCAAATGAAGCACCAAAGCGACCCAGCGGTGGCCCTTGCCGCTGCGGAGCCACAGCGAGGAGAAAGGCCGGCCTGCGCCGGGGGCCGGCGGGCACTGCCCGGCCCAGGGCTGGTCCCATCACCCCACTCCACGGCCCGGGTGCCCTGGGGGACACCAGGGCTCCGTAGGATAGCCAGGGCCACCCCGACATCTCTGTCACCTCAGGAGTTCTTGGCGCTTTCTTTGCATGCTTGTCATCCCCTAATTCCAGCTGCACTTGCTCAAATGGGTGGTAATCCGACTCTAGAGGAGATTACGGAACCAGAGATAGCTGCATTTAGGATTACCAAAAGGAAATGAAGGAATCTAATCCACTCCCACCCCTTACGTTGCTGGGTTTCAATAAGACCTTATACCACCTTTTAGGATTTTAAATAAATGAATTTGCTTGGAGAAGGGAACGGTAAGAGACCGAGTGATGGAAAGCGTTTGCCCATTAAATTAACTGAATAGGAGAGGAGAAGGTGAATTGCAAAAGCAGCCAGGGCTGATCTGTTTTATTCTGCATCCCAGTACGGGCCCAAGGCTTTTCGCTTCCTCAGTGCTCTCCTCAGGACCAGGGCAGGTTTAGGAAGGCCACACTGGAGATCCAGGTATAAACTCCAAAATCAGCCTAGTACTGATTTGAACCGCAATATGACACTCCCCCACGCACTCCCCCTACCACATCACACACCTCAAAAGCCAAAACCCGACAGTATAATGTGAAGCTGTAAGTACGTTGTTTCCAGTCAATAAGAATTCCAGTCAATCGGTAAACCATAGAACGCGCCTATCTTCAGATGGTTGTTTCTGCTCTATTTTGGTTGCATAAAGCCAAGAAGAAAATAACTAGCTCTTACTACAGTGATAAAAGTAAAGTCCTCTTGGTTTTCCTAGTTTCACTTTCAACCAAAGAAGCAGCATATACTTTTGCTTCCAAAGATACAGGAAGTCTGCAATAAGATAACTGAGCTAACTTAGCCCTGAGTCCTGGTCCTTCTTCTTTGGAAAGACTATAAGAAGAGTAACACAGAATTAAAAACTAAACCAAATAAAAATTAAAGAAAAAATTAAAATATCAAAACCCCCAACAAACACCACCACAACAAATAGAAAACCTGTGAAATTTATAGATGTTTTCTTTTTGTAATTTCAAATATACCCTTCCATTTTCCCAGACAATTTTTATATTCGAAGTGCTAGACTGAGTACAACAAGCCTCTCAAAATTATATTTAATATGAATATGCTTAACTGTACTGAGCTTCTTCATATACTGATTATCCTTGGTGCATTATCAAGGTAGTCTAAAATGCTCTTTGGTTGGAAGAAAAGAGCTTTCATATGAGGGGAAAAATGGCTAGTCATCCCTGAATAAGATTTTGTTTTGTAGAGTGCTTGTCATGGTCCTTTGCAATCCTGGAAGCAACGTGAATCAAAAGCCTCGGAGGAAGACTTAGGTTGACAGAGGCTCCCTATATAGCAGGCGCTAATTATTAAAGCTCATTCCCTTATTTAGGACTCTATTTTCCTTAGCAAGCCCATCATCCTGACACAACGCAGCTCAGGATGTTTGTTCAAAGCTTATGAAAATGTAACCCAACTCATTGCTAGAAGTTGTTGCTAATTAGTTGATAATAAACTTCTCCGTCCAGGACACAAAAGTCTTTCAGAAGTGCAAGGTGTTCTTTGTGATGCCCTCACAAGGGGAATTAGCATATCAATTCGGCGGGGGAACAATACAGCAGGGCGCTTGCCTTCCCTCCCTCCTCTCCTCCCCCCACTTCCCCCTTCCTAACGCTGATGCGGTGGGCATGAAAGTGAAAGGCCGGGGTCCGCTGCTCTGCACCGCCCCGGGCTGAGCCCGCCGTGCTCAGCGTACTTGGAGCGGCGTCCCGCTCCGGGCATCAGCCGCCGGGCGTGCGGGGCTGGCGGACCACCGGGCAGCCCACCCCTCCGCACCGCTGGCTTTACTACCCCTCCTCTGTGGCGCTGACAAATGGAGATAGCTGGGGGTTTGCGAGCCCCCGCCCTGCCTCCCCCTCCCCTCGCCACCGATGAAAGGGTTTCAGCCTGAGAGCCTTTTGCAAATGGATGTTTTACAACGCCTCCCGCCCCCGCCAAGGTAATTCTGCTACCCAATATCCTTAATAAAGACTGTTGTTCCCCCTTCAGTTGTTAAAGGTTTCTCTGACAGACTGGTCTTTTCTTCCTCACCTCCAAAGGGTGGATTTTTAGACCTCCCTGTGCAGGTGTAAACGCAGACAGAAAGCAATGGTCCTGATAAAAATGTTCAGTCAGTTATAGATCCAAATAACTGAGGGAGAAGAAATCCCATTCTTAGCAGTTTAGCAGAAATTTGTCCTATTGATTCCAACATTCTTCTGCTCTTGGTGTTGGTTTTTTTTTTTTTTTAAATGCCTAATAAATTTACAAGAAGACACAAAACCTGCAAATGCAAGGCACAATCAAACACCCTAACCTGCCACTTGGTGACATGTGTAACTGGATACCTCAGAAGAATGGAAATCCACGTATAACAGGCTAGAGAAAGCAATTAAACAAAACTCGGCGACCCTGAGGCCTCTGATCCCTCTAACCATGCTCCTACCCAAAGGCTCAACAGATGCAAGAGTTATTTATCCACATGGTTAGGGTGCAAATAGATGCCTAGGTTGGAATGAGAAATGTGGTTTGGACCCTACAGGTAAATCAGAGCAAGTCTATGGGATGGCATGTGCCCTCCTTGGTGGCTGCGGATGAACTCTTTGTTTGGAATGTGGGGAAAAGGCCAGCCTTCGAGAAGACAAAAGCTATGCTTGCCTAATCAGGGCAGAAATAAACCAAGAGATTTCAATCTTCTGCTTTTATTTAAATTTTTTTTGAAAGAAGCAGCACTCTCCAGTTGGCTCCCACTCAAACAGAGACTGCTTCAATACAGTTATTTTTAGGAATAATATGATATGTAGTGTGCATTAAAGCATAATAACATGCTAAGAAATGTAAGAAGAGAAACCTCACTTTTCCCCTAAAATCACTAGGGAGGCAGTACCCCAGGAAAAATGTGTTGTGTAATTAAAAAGAAAAAATAAGTATTTATTAAGAGAAAACATTTGTTTTCTTAGGTTTGTATAGAAAGTCTTGAGCAATGAGAATAAAAGCCCAAATCCTAGGAGTTTTCGTGAAATTCAGTTTAGGGAAAAAAACCTGTTAAGGATGGTTGTTTCCTCAAATGCAAAACATCAGGGAGGAATCTGAAGAGAGCTTTACTTTCCGTGCAAAATCTCCATTGTTGCTTGGCAAACAATGGGAGCTCTGGGCGACTGGGAGGCTGTGAGAATGAATAGGGAATCTGCAGGATGTGTGCGGGTCAGTGCTTGGGGTCTCTGTCCTAAAGCCCCTTTCTCAGCTTGCCACAATAAAGTAGCACAAGGTTTAGTCTTTCCTGGGTCACTGGCCATCTTCTATTATTCAACACTTCACAACAAAAAACACTTATTAATCAGCGCTGACCAGAGGCCCCTTTTGAAAGAAGAGAAGGGGAGAAAGAGAGGGGGAGAGGGAGAGAAAAGAAGATTGAGAAACCCTGAACAGACCCTCCCAATACAAGAGCAACCATAGGCAGTTTCTCAACTGGCCAAAGAGATTTTTTTTTTTCTTTTTGCCACAACAAAGTTTCCAATCAGGTCAGAGAGGACTGGACTTTCCTCCCCTACCCCCACCCCTGTTTTCCCTCTCACTCTCTTTCCTTCTTGCTCTGAAGATGATGGAGACTTTGTTTTGCAAGTAAGGATGGCTTTAGGTCAAATTGCCACGGTCTGATCATAGAGGTGTATCTTTGCTATACTGGAAGATAAGGCTGTTTCTCATCTGGGCCTCAACTCTGGAGATGGCGTAGGAGAGAAGAGGTTTGCTTGTGGGGTGCTGCTCTTGTGCTTTTTGAGCTGATGGATGAGGTGTCAGGGCAGAAGTTGTGTGAGGACTTGGTTCAAAATGGTGTGAGAGAGAGTCATATGTGCCATTTATTGACTCTGCTGAGGGCAATCATGGGCTTGTTTTTGTTGGTCCTAATTTTCTAGCAGTATATGTTGCACAGGGCTAACCAGTGAGCTTTGGAGGGAAAAGAAACTAATAGATTTAAGAGAAAAACTTTGTATTCCTCTGTGCAAAAAAGGATTCAAAGGCAGCAGTGAAACAGAAACTTAAAGGACCCAATACGTGATAATTTAATTTGCAGGGGGAAGTGTTTGTTTGTTTCTTCTACTTTGTAACCTTCTGATAATTTTTAAAGGATGTTTAATTCTTCTTAAATAAGTTGGTATTTCTACGTAACGAAATATACATAGATTGTCACACAGCACACATTACGATGTTCATGCCTCTTACCCCCCTGAAAACGATCCAAACAACTTTTTACAGAGAAGTTTTGTTTGTTGGCTAGAACTATTTTTTAAATGGAGAACACAGCTGAAAAAATGAAGTAGTTCAGACTTTGTTAACGGTACAGGTACAGATGTACCTAAGAGAACAAAGCCATTTGCACTATTTTTTTTTAATTTAGCAAATGCTTAGAGACAGCAAATACTGAATCCCCTGTGGATTACCTAAGAAAATGAAATTGTTCTCTCAAGAAAAAGTTAGTCCACAAGAAAGGTAAAAATGTCCTTTTTTTTTTTCTGACTAAATCATGTGTGTGTGTTGTGTCGCGGGGGGGTGGTTTGTTCGTCTGAAGTCGATGTGCACATTTTATTTAGAGTATGTCATGAAATATTATTAACTTAAGGAGAAGCTCTTCCTTAAGCCTTCTGAATATCATACTTCATAGCGTGTAAGCTGTGACTAGTGCACCATAGAACTCCTTACTAAAGAGTTTTGTTAGTGGAAACTGGAATAAAATATTATTTGGAGGGCAGCCTCAGTGGTGCTTTACCACAGTTTGCATTGCAAACATCAGTCTGCAGTTCATAATTTGTTTGCAGGAAATGTATTTTACTTAAGTAGAATATTCTCTCTTTTCCCCTCAAATATTGTGTTACTCAGGTTTTGTAGAGCTTGATGTTCCAGCAATGGAGTAATCAAGTATTACCTAAATTATTTAAAGCCTGGGATTAAAGGCCTTAGCTCTGAGTGCTGACAAGCTTTCAAATGTAGCCTGGGAAAAGTTTTGTATCCTTTCCTGTGTGTGTACACTTTGAAAATAATTTGGAAAAGTACAGTGAATTATTCTCAAAATGTATGCACAGAGAGAATGAATAATTCTTTTACAAGTTGCTCTCCAAAGGAATGAGTGACTATTAAAAATACAGCAGCAATATATACACAATAATATTGTGGCACCTGCAATGTTATTTGTAACAGAAAGCTTTTTTCCGCGGAACTTGTTTAAAGGAGCTCTTTCATTTTAGAACTTTGGTTTGGTCTGAGGCACAGAGAATGCATTAATTCAACATATATGACCATTTAAAATGTTAAATTCCTGTATGTTTCGAGGCCTTACCTTTCATTTCTTACTCTTTAGGATTCTCAGTGGCTCGAAGCTTCTGTGTGCTGAAAATTAATGATGTTAATGCATGATTACCTTAAAATGTTGTATTAAATACATAGAAATGCATTTTTAAACAGCGAAATTTTCTTTACACCTGTATATGGATTTGGTCAGCTATGTCTGTATTTATTTGTGTTCTTCTTCGTCATAGCTATGTTTTGTGAATGGAGGGATTGTTGGTGTTAAACAGTTGTAGACAATTTATTTCTTCTTTTAGACAGTGTATAATTTCTGCTATACAGTAATGTAAAAACAGATGCACAGGTCTGCTATAATCTGAGCTTTCATTGCATCACTGTGATATACTTTGAAGGATATTCTTTAAAACTAATATGATTCACAGAAACGAGATTTTTCTAGTTTGTCAAAAATATAGCAATGAGAGTTACATTTTTGCAAAGGTTTCATCATTAGTAGGTTGTTCTGTGCCATCAGAAGACATATATTAGAAATCTTACTATATAATGTCAGCTTCTCTTTCCATTCTTACTAATGGCTGATTGTGTGAATAAGTCCCATTTAAATCAGTGAGACTATTCAAAGGCTGAGATCCTACTCTACATGACAAAGGGAGTGACAAAATTTGGCCCACAGAACTGAATGGAAGAATGTTGGAATGAATATTGGAAGAATGACATAGAGTTTGGAGTGAGGAAGGATCCTCAAATCTATCTGTAGTATAAAGCACCATCTTTACACAGAGCTTTAAAAACACTGACATTTCTGCATGTATTAGTTTGTAGCTTCAGCCAAGAGAGGCAAACATAAGCCGCTGGGGATAAGTAAAGCATGTGAGGCTGGCAAGGATGGAAAGTGGAGAGTATAGATTGCAGGCAGAAGTGCAGGTTAAGGTGATGAAGATCAGAAGGGAGAGGACACCGGCACTTTGTCCATGGCTGGACATATGCCAGGCTGATGGGCCAGTACAGAGTAGGAGAAGGGGTTAAGAGGTAAAATAAGCTTGAGGTGGCTACTGTAAAGTATGCAGAAAACAGAAAGTGTGTTTACCCAGTTTCTGTGGTTTTAAAAGTTTCATATTTGCTTACATTGATATTTTAAGGTAGAAAGATTTTGTAAATGTTGCCTCATCTCGACAGTACATCCTGGGTTAAAAATGACTGATCTTACTGTTACTGGTCCAGGTAGCTACATGAATTTGGATGCTCTTGTAGTAAATGAAGCCAAATTTTAACATGGTACAGATATAAGAATCTGTCTGACATACCCTTGAGAGCTGCACCTTTTACATTTGTTTTCACCTGTGTCACTATAGATTGATGAAGAAAAGATCTTGCATACACATCTGTTGGGTTTTGGGTCTGCAGCTTGGACACGTGTAAATATCTGTGTGTTTATTTCAGTGGGTCTTCTCCACGATATTGAATACCAACATTATATTCATTCATTAGAAAATGTGCTGTATTTAAATATAGGGGAAGAGGACATGTGATTTACCTCCTAAGATATTTATTTGTCCACTCCAGAAATTGTAGTGTTACTATGACCGAAGGTGTGTCTGACAAAGACAAGTGCTGAATAATCAGCTAAAACTGTGGCAGAGGTATATCATGCTTTGTTGGCTGTAAATACACTTTTAATTAACTGAGAGCACAGAAAATGCAGGGTTGTGTGGGATACAACAAAACCTGATGCACACAGCCTCAATGCACCTTCACTTTTACCCACACCGCAGTTTTTCCTCCTGTTCTGCACAGCAACATTAGACATTTGTGGAGATTTTGTGCAATGTTTTAATAAAGGCATTTATTTGAAAGGCCTGTGACATGCAGTTCCATTTAAGAGCAGGCTGATGACAGCCTAGCTGCTGGAAGGTCTCAGCTCATTGTAGCCCAGGAGTTTGGGACCTACAATCTCAGCAGCTGATGAGCTGACGACCTGCTGGGAGGGGCAGCAGGGAATAAAGGGCTGAAGGTATTGGTCAGTTTGAAAGTTGTCTCTATAGTATTTTTTTTTTCTCTAAAGTGAAATCTGAGCGGTGAAGTGCTCACCAAAAATAAGTATTACTTATCTGAAGAATTCAAAACTAATGAGTCATTCTTTCCAAGCCCTTGATTATTTTTTAAATAATACATTTAGGGCTTGTTTGCCTGTTTTTGAGCCTGAGGCCCTAGTGCTTTCAGACTTTTCATCTGCAAAGGCTGGAAATTTACTTTAAAAACAAGATTTGAGCTTCCCTTGCAGATATCTTGATTACAGCAGCTGGGGCTTTATGAAACACTGGCTCATGGAAGTGGGAGAGCTGGCAGCATTAAGAAGCTAAGGAAAGGGTCTGAAATTATTGTGAAGTCTTATAGCTCAGAGAGATCAAATAACTATTCAAAAGGCTTTAAAAAGCCTCTGTCATTCTGCTTGTGTGGGGGTTTGTGTAGGGGGGTGAGTTTGTTCACAGATCCGCAGTGAAGGACTGTGGAAACGTCGGGAGAAGATGCTGGTGGGAATAAAGTTGGTTGCTGATGCTGGGAGTGAGGCTATGTATGGATGAGCATCACAGAGGGATGTGATGTGCAGGGATAGAGGTAGTAACTCCTTGCAGAGGCAGGAGCAGGGGTTTGTGAGGGAAGCTGCTGCTGGTTTACTCAATGACTAGTTGCTTTAGCACATAAAAATTGATAATCTATGCAGCAAAATTCATCTTGCTGCAGGTAAGAACTGCTTCAGCTTGGCTGCAAACAAACAATGTGCAAGGTTGAAATCGCTCAAGTATGTCTTTCATGGCAAATTTTTTTTTTAAATGATAGATGTCATAGTTTTGGTAAAATTTACCAGTAGATGGCGTGCAAAAATATTCAACACTGTTCATAGGTTTTATTGGACAAATCCAAGTTCTTATTATTGCAACTGGCTTTGGGTAAAAAGACATGTAAGAAGCGAGTTTAATGAGGTGATTCCCAGTAAGCAGGGGGAAAAAGAAACAAAAACCCAGAGAGATTAATTTAATCTATTCTTCATATGTTTTCAGAAATAGCTTTTCAACTGCTGCTACTTCTTTTTCAACACAGTCAAAGCATACACACTTCACCAATGGTCATTTCCTCCCTGGGCTTCACACTACAGTCTCCTCTTCTCCAGTGCTCCCCAAAATACAAGGTTAGGCTTTATCTTGGGGCAGAAAACATAAAAAGAGAAGAGCTCATTTCTTTGCATTTTATTCAAATTTAAAAATAAAGACAATTGCAGAAAAAAGTCGAAATCTGAATAACTCACATAAAATTAGCAATTCTTTGGAAAGTTATGGGTTCATGAAATAGGGGCTGTTTGGTTTTCCTAATTTTAGTTGGTGGTATCACTATTGCATGTTTACATGTTTAATCTTGTTTAAACTTCCTGCGGAACTGGAAATNTGGAAATTTAGTTTAAAAAGAAGATTTGAGCTCCCCTTGAAGATATCTTGATTATAGCAGCTGGGGCTTTATGAAACAGTGGCTCATGGAAGTGAGAGAGCAGCATTAAGAAGCTAAGGAAAGGGTCTGAAATTATTGTGAAGTCTTATAGCTCAGAGAGATCAAATAACTATTCAAAAGGCTTTAAAAAGCCTCTGTCATTCTGCTTGTGTGGGGGTTTGTGTAGGGGGGTGAGTTTGTTCACAGATCCGCAGTGAAGGACTGTGGAAACGTCGGGAGAAGATGCTGGTGGGAATAAAGTTGGTTGCTGATGCTGGGAGTGAGGCTATGTATGGATGAGCATCACAGAGGGATGTGATGTGCAGGGATAGAGGTAGTAACTCCTTGCAGAGGCAGGAGCAGGGGTTTGTGAGGGAAGCTGCTGCTGGTTTACTCAATGACTAGTTGCTTTAGCACATAAAAATTGATAATCTATGCAGCAAAATTCATCTTGCTGCAGGTAAGAACTGCTTCAGCTTGGCTGCAAACAAACAATGTGCAAGGTTGAAATCGCTCAAGTATGTCTTTCATGGCAAATTTTTTTTTTAAATGATAGATGTCATAGTTTTGGTAAAATTTACCAGTAGATGGCGTGCAAAAATATTCAACACTGTTCATAGGTTTTATTGGACAAATCCAAGTTCTTATTATTGCAACTGGCTTTGGGTAAAAAGACATGTAAGAAGCGAGTTTAATGAGGTGATTCCCAGTAAGCAGGGGGAAAAAGAAACAAAAACCCAGAGAGATTAATTTAATCTATTCTTCATATGTTTTCAGAAATAGCTTTTCAACTGCTGCTACTTCTTTTTCAACACAGTCAAAGCATACACACTTCACCAATGGTCATTTCCTCCCTGGGCTTCACACTACAGTCTCCTCTTCTCCAGTGCTCCCCAAAATACAAGGTTAGGCTTTATCTTGGGGCAGAAAACATAAAAAGAGAAGAGCTCATTTCTTTGCATTTTATTCAAATTTAAAAATAAAGACAATTGCAGAAAAAAGTCGAAATCTGAATAACTCACATAAAATTAGCAATTCTTTGGAAAGTTATGGGTTCATGAAATAGGGGCTGTTTGGTTTTCCTAATTTTAGTTGGTGGTATCACTATTGCATGTTTACATGTTTAATCTTGTTTAAACTTCCTGCGGAACTGGAAATAGTCAAATGAATTAGGACTTTGGTTTTTTTGGTTTGTTTTTTCTGTAATATAAAAACCCAGAAAGAACTAACATAATTTATGACAGTAAGTTTTGATAGCTGCCAGTTGATACTGCCCATTTACAGAGATAAAAGTGTGAATTTACTGCCAGTATCTTTTATTCCAGTATAAAAAGGTTCTGAAACTCTTTCTAAATATAGATGGTCATGGTTGTGGTTGTGCATACATGAAAACAGTGTTGCATAAGTATATTTGGTCATTTCAGTGATGCTCTGCCTCCTTCTCTGCAGTTCTCCAAGAATGGTTTTGAGGTTGGAGGTGTTCCCCACCTGCTCCACAGAAAGAAATTATATAATTTTGTCAAAGAAAGTGTGATATGAGTGTCACATGACTACAAGAAAGACTGAAGTTTGTTAGTAGTCTGATATATGGTTAAAAACTGGGAGTCACTGATTAAATCCTCTACTAATCAGCTTTGTTCAAGCATTTATAGCGAACAAGCACCTTCAAAGATGCAGACTTAAAAAGCTTCTGAGAAACATCCTCCCCTTCTGCTCTTAGCTGTTTACCATGGTTCACTGAAATACCATGAAGGCATATGAGAACTTGCTGAGATGAGATTTCTGTTACAAGGCCATGATATAAGTGTGTCCATGGGAAGGACTGAGAGAGAAAGGTCCATTGGAATATGATCTGGCACTCTTAGGCTTTCTATCTCTAGCACCAACTGTTGTTCATGGAGCTTCAGATCAGAAAAGATGAAAATCTAGATCCTTGTTAGGTTCTAACCCGGTGTTTTACAGAAGTGGAAGCCGGAGTCTACATAAACTGGAGGATTTTGCTTCCAGGAGAGTGAGATGGACAGAATTTTCTCCTTCTATAGGAGTTTTGCTGCTATAACAGACTTGTCAATTAGCAAATGCCTTTTGGAAAGTTTTGCTAATATTTATAGCTCATTGCTTCTCTATGTCAGTTCTGCTTGTTGTTTGCACAACTATCTTTATAAGTGGAAAGATATAAAAACAGCCTAAATATAAAATGAAGTATCCTGTGATGGTTTTTTCTTACTAGGTTTATATATTTTATGTCATTCTTGTCTTTCTACAGTGTTCTGTCTTAATTAGAGCTCATTTGCAGCAGTCTTCATAAGTTGCCTGTTTCTCATGACAGTACTACCATTTAACCCAAAACTAATAAGACCTTTACATCATGCCATTCCTTCTTGATTTCTTGCTTTTATGTGTATGATGGAGATTCTTAGATGACATTACAGTTTGAAGACGTAGCATACACATAAATCAATTAATTTATCCTGTGTTTCAGTACATTTAGATGGTCACATCTATTTTAGTTTCTTGACAACTGAGTATTCTATGTCTACTGGCAAAATATGGTATCATCAAGTACACTATGATGAAATAGAAATGGAAGATGTTGAATTCTGTTCTCTTGTATACTTTCCCCCCTTTTAAAGCAAAGCATGTAAGTATCCATTCTAGATGAAAGGTTAAATGACAAGATTCTAATTTTTTATTACTCACTTGCCCTTTTGGCAGTGGAATTTAGTGGGAGTTAATGATCTGAGGTTTTCAGTGTAAAACATCATTCTGGTTCTTCTCTCTTAATCTGTAATTTTTTTTTTTAATAATTGAAGTATTTCTGAAAACTAAATGTTTTTTTTTGTCAGACCAGGAACTTTTTGTGGGACACAAAAGATGATTTTAATGATTTCAGATTATTTGAATTAAGATTTAGTGATTTGAGATTTTTTTTTCTGGAACGAAATTCTGTGGAGTGAAAAAATCTGCGGGAACAAATAAACTGTCTATTAGTAATCAATGTTTTGTCATATTTATTAATGCAACAAATATTGTATTGATTTTATGCTTTTCAAGGGCCAGTGTTTACACTATGAACTAAGAATTAATATTTGTGCTTCCACTGAGACAGACAATGTGATCTATTGCATGTCCATCAATGGCTTTACTGGGTGCATTAAGACACTTATTTGGGAAACGCCAGACAACAGTGATCATGGTATGTGTGAAGGAAGATAAGCAGTGCTGCTAAAAAACATGTAATTTAATGAAGGCTGTTGAAACGAAATTTGAAATTACCTGCTTTTTCTTAGTATCCAGCCTAGCCGAATTCTATGGAGCTTTATTTTTTTTTTTTTCTCCTCTCTCTTCCTTTTAAAAAGCAGCCAGTCAGCTCCTTGTGCCAAATAATAGCTACCCAAAAGTTTCTTGAACTCTAAGTAAGCAACTCTTTGTATATACTTTACAGCAGAGCAGGTTTCTGTAAGCAGACCTGGGACCACTGTTAAGGACAGCAGTTTTAATTCCCAGGGACCAGTTCAGAGAAGCACCCAAGCCAACAACAGCAGAAGATGCAAGGTTAGAAAATTAATACTCTGCTGTGATTTAAAATAGCTTGCAAGTATAATGATATCAGCTCCCCTGTCTTTGCAAGGACGCTTGGCTATATTTTATCAATCCCAGAGACCTACTCACTGGGTAGGTGTACTGGGTTCAGAGTTCACAGTTCTGTTTTTCTTCTTCTATCCCTTGGGTTGATAACTTGACTTTGGACAAGAGGATCACAGTGAGTGGGTGGATTGGCATTTTTTAAAAATTTCCCTGAATGGTTGCGATGAGTTTTAAATTTTGCTTTCAGATTAGTTAGGCTCAAACCCTTTCACTGTCAAAGGTCCAAACCACCACTGTTGCCTTTAAAAGCTACTACTGTGAAATTCTCTACAACTTTAAGAAAGATGTGGGCTTTTGCCTGTATTCTTGCTATAAATTCCTAACAGTACTGCTACTCAGAAGTAGGGTCTTCATTCTTCAGTATCCCTCTCTGGGTTAACAAACATCCTCGACTTTATCCTGTAACCAGTTGAATTATTTTTCTCTTTTCTTGCCTCACTGCATGTAATACCACTCTCTTGTCACATTTATGTTACCTATATAAATTTTTTCTTTCAAATTATACTCTGTCCTCCACGCACTCAATTCTATGGTTTTCTGGAAACTTAGGAATACAAAGGTTAATTAACAAATGATCAGAAGCTGGTTTGACACGGATAAGGGAGTGTTCTCTCTGCTTTAGTTTAATGGAGAATGAGGAAGAGAGGTTAGAAGACCTGGCTGGCAGGAGAAGAATTTGGTTCAGAAGAAGTTTGCTTCTGAGATTTTTTTCCCCTCCCCTTAACCCACGTGTGTAGTCTGACAAGGGGAAATCTTGGTAGAAGATTGAGTTGTGTGGTCTACCCTCCCACAATTTGAAGAAATAGAGTTGAGTGTCACCCATGATTTCCACAAACTTTAGTATCCAGTGTACTGTGGAGTGCCAGGGAGTGTCAGGTCACCAGGCAGGAGCAGGACCCTCTGTGAGCTATCACAGAGGAGGGTTGCTATCTGGAGGGTTTAATCTTTGACCTCATCTGTGATGTGAGCTGTAGCTTTTCCTTAATTCGGAGACCTGACAGACACCATCAGGAGGGCTGAAAGGGCCTCAGTAAAGGGAAGTCCAATGCAGCTACAGACACTCAAGAAGACCCTGTTGCTGGTTCTGTGTGTGTGAGGTCTGTGTGAGCATCCTGCCACCAGTGCTGGGCAGGGTGAGTCCCTCTCACATTGGGTTGAAAGTTTAGGGACTCTTGCTAAAGTGACTCACACAGCAATTGTGTGCTGACTTGAAACCTGGAGAACTGGCTCTCATCTCAGCATTACTATTTGTACTCCATTTTCCCTACTAGGGTGCATTTAGCTGTAATTAACATTGGCCAGCCTGCTGCTTGCTCGTATGATGCACAAAGGCAAGGGGCTGTGTATAAAAGCTACATGCATTGGAAGTGTTAGATCTGGCTTAAGCTGCAGATTTGCCAGAATAAGGCTTTGCTTCTCTTTTAGGATGATGTAGTCTTTGAGTATTTATTCTTTATTCTTTATGATATATTCTAATGTAACAACAATATTAGAAACAATCTTGAAACTTTACTTCAATTGATAATATTTACCAAGTCACTTAGTCAAAGATGCATTATGGACTGTGTAAATGGACTGATAAAAAATACAGTCCTTTTCCCCAAAACCTCCAATTTTCTTGTAAATTTTTGTAATATTTTTGTTAAAAACTCATTAAAGTTTAAACTAAATCAGTTGAAGAAATTGTTTCTCTTCCGCATTAAAGAAGTGGACAAATTACAGGACAGTGAAGAAGGAACCTTCCTCACAGTTTCTCTTGTGCAGTTGTGCTGTTGGGAGTAATCATAAGTAGTGATCTATAGATAGACTGTTGTATTGATGACATAGAGAAAGGGATAGAGTATACTCAGTAAATTTGCAGATGACACCAATTTGAGTGGTGCTGCTGACACACATGAAGGACAGGATGCCATCCAGAGGGACCTGGACAAGCTCTGGAAATAGGTGCATGGGAATCTCATGAGGTTCAACAAGGCCAAGTACAAGGTGCTGCACCTGGGTTGGGGCAACCCTGGTGTCAGTCCAGGCTGGGGAATGAATGGATTGAGAGCAGCCCTACAGGAAAGGACTTGGGATGCTGGTGGGTGAGAGGCTGGACATGACCCAGCAATGTGCACTCACAGCCCAGAAAGCCAAACGTGTCCTGGCCTGCATCCAAAGCAGCGTGGGCAGCAGGGCAAGAGAGGGGATTCTGCCCCTCTGCTCTGCTCTGGTGAGACCCCACCTGGAACACTGCATCCAGCTCTGCGGTTCCCAGCACATGAAGGACATCGATGTGTTGGAGCAAATTCAGAGGAGGCTACCAAGTTCATTAGCAGGGTGGAACACCTCTCCTAGCTGGAAATGCTCAGGAAATTGGGATTGTTTGGCCTGGGAAAGAGAAGGCTTTGAGATGACCTTCCAGTACCCAAAGGGGGCCTACAAGAAGGATGGAAAGAGACTATTTACTAGGCTATGTAGTGACAAGTACAAGGGGGAATGGATTCAAACTAAAAGAACGTCGGTTTAGATTAGATATTAGGAAGAAATTTAGGAAGAAATTCTTTACTGTGAGGGTGCTGAGGTACAGGAACAGGTTGCCCAGAAATGTTGTGGATGCACCATACCTGGAAGTATTCAAGGCCAGGCTGGGGCTCCAGGCAACCTGGTCTAGTGGAAGCTGTCCCTGCCCAAGGCAGGGGGGTTGGAACGAGATGATCTTTAAGGTCTCTTCCAATCCAGGTCATTCCATGATTTTGTGATATAGATAGTTATTCAAATATGGAGAAACAAAAAGGGAGAATTTTTACTTACGAAAACTCTGTCTTTCCTGAAGATGACCATATTAGTTACAGGGACAGATTTGTCCTACCTATGGTGGGAGATTTCTAGCTGTGATTCTGCCTTAATGAAAACCCCTTTGCTATTGCATTGACGGGTCCATTCAGCATCTCTCCTAAGGAGTGTGAATGTGTGCAAGATGTTAATATTTTTATGAGAGGAAACCATTGTACACCATAAACCCCACGAGGCAGATTTTTTCTCTTTTCCCTGAGGTACCTATCCCGACTATATTTCAGTGTAATATAAATTGTATGAATAATTTTATTCATTTAAATGGGAAATGGTTTCTCAAAGGGGAAAGTGAAAGAGACAGAATCAGAAAAGGAAATGAAGGTTCCACCTTGATACTAACAAGACTGATTTTTGAATTTCCTGCAACTGTGTATCCCCATCAGTAAATGTGCTTACTTTATTTTGTACAAGAAATCATACTGACTTCAAATGGCAGCTAATAGTGTGAATAGTCCTTATAATGTTTTAAACACCTAGTCTATTTTAAGACAAGCTTTAGTTATGAATTATGTTACAATATAAGGACCTATATAAGAATCACTATTTTTTTGCATTCTCAAGGTGACTGCTAATTGCTGCATTCTGCAGTAATAATATTTTTAATTTCATCGTGGTCATACTAAATCATAAAGGGGACATTGATAATCTAGGTATGGCAACTTGGTATGACTGAAGATAATTAATATGACAATGTCAAAAGGATCAAGGCTCCATCATGTCCAGTGGTAGGTGACAAAATGAAACCAAGCAGGGACAACTCTCACACCTAAAGGACTGCCTGGTGTTAGCTGTGGGCAAAAGTTGATGTTTAAAGTGACACACACTGAATTGATAAATAAAGTGTTATTGACTAGTTGAGATTAATCCCAGGTTCTGAGCAACAGGACTGTATTTGCTGTGGTCAGCTTATATGTCCCCAGTAAGCAGCAAGTGTAGGACAGCAGTGCCGCACAGCTGTTGTAATGGCCTGTGTCCTGGTTTGACAGGAAGGGAGTTTTTAAGGAAGGTATAGTCAAACCAATCATGGGTCAGAAGTGAGTATTGACATCTGGTGTGGCCACTGAGGAGATTTGTCACCTCTGAGAACATGGGGAGATAAAGGAGAGATTCACAGAGGAACTTTTTTTTGTGTTCCGGTCAGTGAAAGGAGCAGATCTCCTCCTCTGCCCAGCCTGAGGCCTGAAGCTGGGCCTGGGCCTGGGCCTGGGTGGGGGAGGGGCAGCCATGGGGCCTGAAGCCATGGGGCCTGAGGAGAGAGGTAGGCCGGAGCCCAGAGAGAGAGAGAGAGGGTGGAAGGAAACGGGACTGTGCCAGCTTCTGCAGGATGGAAGAGTGGAGAGACAAGGAGATGGTTCTCTACCCCCTCCGCCCCCCTCTCCCTCCCAGAGAAAGAGACTGTCTGTGCCGGCCAAAGAGTTGGAGTGGGGGAGGTTCCCGGCCTTGAGAGTCCTGGCAGTAGAGACTGAGACTTTTTTAACCCTTCCCTTTCTTGGGAAAAGAAAGCTTTATGAAACATTAATCCTCCTGTGCAGTGCTTTGGAGTGAGAAGAGAGACAGCCTGGAATCCTGTGACGTTAGAGAAATTGATGGGAAGAATTCGGTGGGAGGAGATGATGGAGTGGCTTATGGCTGGACTTATCTTGTATGGCCATAGACTGAACAATCTGTCTTTAATAC
>WEIT01019906.1:30586-56438 GCA_013389985.1 Dryoscopus gambensis | reverse complement strand
AGAAGAAACCCTCGGCCCCAGGGGTTATAAAATGGGGGGGACTGTTTGTCCCAAAAAAGGAGCTTCTGGTACTTGGCAAAGCGTCGTTGAATCCTGAGGGCAGTCTCGGTCCATGGATGGTGGTGAGAGCACCAGACATGGAAGGACACTATGGTTTGCAAGAGAGACTCCTCTCTTCTTAGATGGACTGAGAATTGATTATTTGAGTATTGTTAACTGATCAGGAAATCCAAGGTTTTGTCTGATTGTGGGAAGGGTGGAAGTTGGGAGGACGAGGAATGTTTCGGAGAGTTTTCATGTTCCCTGTGTGTTTCTTTCCTTTAATGTGGATTAATAAAGTTTTTTTTCTTCTTATTCCTAAGTCTGAGCCTGCTCTGCTCTGTTCCTGATCACATCTCACAACCATTATTAGTAAAAAATATATTTTCATGGGGCACTGGCATTGTGTCCAGTGTCTAACCATGACACCTGTCATCTAACTGGGTGTCGCTATATGAGGTTATTATTGATTAAGGAAATGGTGGTGGTTGGAAAATGTGGCTGTCTGGGGTTTTCTAGGGATGGTCAAACGCAGGGTCTAAGGCTGAACAAAGGAACATGCCATCTTCCCTCTGGGAAATACAATGTGAGGTGAGCCATGCTTGAAGGTGGAGAGACATGAGATACTAAACGAAGGGCATTTGTGGAAATAGCTACAGTATGAGAATACATGTTTTAAACACAGGCCCAGAGCAGTTGTAGTAGCCTAAAATCTACCAAGAAATGCAGGAATGAAAATCTCTTAGGAAGCAGCATCCCCTGCTTTTCCCCATCAAGGCCAGATAAGACGAACTGAGTTCATCATGCCTGCAAAGAGTTACAGGAGACAAGGTACCAGAGATCAAGCAACATTCATGGCAGGTCCCTCTGCTGTACAGGTTGAAACAGCATGAGAGCCACCTATATTCCTGAGTTTGTGCTTGGGTGCTTCATGGTGTCCACTTGAATCAAAAACGGTACTCTTTCATACAAAGGATGGTAGCATTTTGTGTTGGAACCTCACAGGAGACAGTGCGGAAATCTCACCCTAAATCCCTGTATCCATCTTATAGGATGGAGCCCATGTCTCAGACAGTGAGAGCCTCAGAAGAAGCTGAGTGGATATATGTGGGGTTTCTTAGCTGTATAAATCCACATATGAACTCAGTAGACTAGATTATCTCTGTCATATCACTAGATAATCTCAGTAGAGTAAGCTTCCCTCAGTGCAGCACCCTGCTCTGAAGGAGGCTCCCATTCAAACCCGGATACCACAGCCCAAGATGGGTTCCAGCAACGATTTTGTTAACAGTGTACACCAGAAGCCTCGTATTAATGTTCTGTCTACTTCTACTGCTGTAACCCCTACTTACAGACCCAGGGATCCTTTAAGTCATGGTGTCACACAGAAAACTCAAACTGAGCTGCACCAGGATGTGGCGGTTGGGAGATTTTCAAGGTATGCCATGAGAGTAAGTGGTGCATCATTTTTGACTTTTCTAGGGATCCTCTAAAGCAATAGTTCTGAGAGAGATAATTTTCCCCATTTAAGTGGGATTTAACATAGTCTTAAAGATGAAAATTCAACTGTCAATGTAGTTTTTCTATTTCTTACTTTCTTTTTAATTTTTAAGCTGTTATCCAGATATTGCTCTTATCCTAGACTCTTATCCTACACTCTTGAAAGTCCATGACTTTCTGAGTGCACAAGTTCTCCATGTGTTTATTCATTCAAAGGTATTGCAGAGCTTCCAAGAAGTCCAGTGAATTCAGGGGACAACATGCAAAATTTGGGCCCAGCCTCAGCAGCTGCTGCAAACACAAGTGACAGGATGAGACCCAGTTTCTGGTGAGCTGGGGCAGAGCTTTGAGCCAAAGGTTTGGGCTTGGCTTTTTTTTGCATTAAATACTGAAATCCTAGTTGAGTATTTGTGACTAGCCAGTGAGGATAGGTCTAGTCTGGAGTTGAGGATGGTCAGCTCAGAAGGGAGCATCTGTCACACCAAATGTTTAGTTGTTTATGCTAAGTTGAAAAACACCACTGAGAAATAGGCTCTTCTCTGACTCCTTGCCAAATTTTGATAGGATAATGGTGAGGGCACTGTGCCGATACGTAGGAGAGGAAAGTACATATAAGAGTTTCCTATTTCTCAATGGGGTGCCTGTACCACTGGAATTGGTACCAGAATTAAAAGGAGATTATTACTCTTGTAACTCTCTTCCTGGAATTTCTCTGTTCCTCAAATTTTTCCCCTAAATGAAATAATTTTGTGAACTTTACCAAATCCAGCTTGGATGAACCAACAGTTTTGGCTTGTGGATTGTGCACTGCAGAAAATTCCCCTGCTTCTGCACCAGAATTATTGTCATATTCTGCTCCAAGGAGAACCAGTCAATGGAGCAAAGTAACATTACAGCATAAGCTGCTTTTGCCGGAAGGAAGGAGAAAGAAGTGGTAGGATAAAGAGGTTGCTTGAAGGCTGAAGCTCTTTGTACTTTAGCTATTAGATAGATCTTGTTTCACAGGTGCAATATGGCAAATATTTTGACTTCTCAGAGATCCATAGTCTACTTAAGAGACAGGACACGATACATCTTTGAGATCTAGATGTTCTGGCTGTATTATTTACATAGTTCATGGATATAAAAACAGATGGAAATGAACATTTTTTCCTTTTCTATTCCCTACAAAGCAAACTGATGGAAAACCTGTAGAAATAATTTGATGTTTTTATCTAGGTACATCCTTACATGAAAAACAAGCTGTCTTGAAGAGAGAAAGACACTTGAAAGTGATCCATCCCTAGCTCTTCTCATCTCATCTGGTTTTTTATCATTTCAGTTGCACAAAACTAAACCGCAGTTTTTTAACATAATTTTCAAACAATACTGCCTCTAATGTTTTGGTATACTTAGAGGATGAGACTTTGATTTCTTTCATACCTGACATTTGTACTGGGTCTGTGAAAGTTTTCCCTCTTTCTCTTTAGACTGAAGGCAATAATAACCACCCTGATCAGAGGATTATGTTTATATTATTAAAATAGTTTATGATACAACAATAATATCAGGTGATTGCACTTTTTTATCTGAAGATAGTAATAAACTCCATTTATTTTCTAGACACATCTTCTTCTGGTATTCAAAACTAAAAAAAAATTCTAGCAGTATAATAAAATAGTTGCTTTACTCCTAACCATTGTTCACTTTTCTCTTCCAGAACGTGACCTTCCCTTGGGAAGATGCTTAAGTGATTTTAAGGGCATAAAATAGACTATTTCAGTGGGAAAGGACCTACAATGATCATATAATCCAACTGCCTGACCAATTCAGGGCTGACCAAAAGTTAGAGCATGCTGTTAAGGGCATTGTCCAAATGCCCCTTACACACTGACAGGCTGGGGGCATCAACCACCTCTCTAGGGAGCCCGTAGCAGTGTTTGATCATTCTCTCAGTAGAGAAATGCTTCCTAATGTTAATTCTAAACATCCCCCGGTGCAGCTTTGAACCATTCCCATGCGTCCTGTCCAAGAATAGCGATCAGCTATCCCGACCAATCAGCACCTCCTTCTCCAAACGAGACAAGCCCAAAGTCCTTAGCTGCTCCTCATGAAACATTCCTCTGAGCCTCTTACCACCTTTGTTGCCCTTGTCTGGACACAATCAAGGCCCTTCACAGCCTTCTTTAATTGTGGACAGGACAGCACCCAGTAGCAGTAACTTTTTTCATAGAGGTGTTTTTTAAAAGTTGGGTGATACCTAAACAAAAGCATATGTGGAACTGCACAAAGAAATGAGATATTGGTTTTTAAATCACTGATTAAAAATATTGTCCTTCTGCATTCCAGGACAATTATTTTTCAGTTGTTGAAGATAAGTTGGGAGAAGAGGGAAATGTAGCTACACAAAGCATTGGGGTGAGAGGCAGGAAAGCTGGAGAGGAGACCATAGAATCTAGCCACCGTGAGAAAAGGGTGTGCCCTGCTGTGGGATAAGTGGACAAGGGACTTGGGGTGTAAAGAAAAGAAGATTAAAAAAACTAGGAAAGTAGATGAAATAGCATAGATATTTTAAGATATAAAAATAAAAAAAATATTATAAAGATTAAGAAACTAGCATTTAAAGAACAGTAAACTAAGTAAGATGTTGTGTACACTCTAGTACTAAGATTGTTACAAGCCTAGGCAGGAGTTCATTACTTTTGCAGAGGCCCAGACAGGATCACTTTTCTTATTCTTATTGCTTTGATTTCTGTAGAGGTTCAGTCTTTTTTTCTATAATACATCCCCAATGAAATTTAAAATAATCCAAAGCAACAACAACCAAATTTTTGTCCCTGCATTTCAGGTGCAAGTTCTTATATAGTAAAATGTCAATGGTATTGTTAATACTAGAAAACTCATGAAAATGCCTTCATTATAGTATGTATCTGATTTCCCTTGAACTTAGTAAGTTTTAGGTGCCCAAATTCCTTTGAGATACCCATCCTAATTAACTTGCTCAAGGTCATATGAGAAGTGTGGTGGGAAGGTGAAATTTAAGTTCAGTGCCTCTGTCTCTAAGACCTTTTCCTCTCTGGGACATAGTAAAATGTAGAGGCTATTAACCTAAGAGCTCCCTAGTTCAGGAACCAGGGAGAAGCTGGGAAACCTCATACCCAGTTGACCTAGAAGGGTTATATAAATAGTTATCAGATTTAAGCCAAGGAATGTTGGCGTCTCTCTCTATTTTTCTGTTTCTCACTCCTCTCTTTAAGGTTTTGGCTGAAAGAAGGCATCCCAAGATTAATATTTTACTGTCTGGTTGGGGCAGGTTGAGAAAAGCCTTGGTGTGTCTCTGTGCTGAACCAGAGCCGCACTCACCGGGAGGATTACGTTCAAGGAAGGGGCATAGTGCAGCTTTCTGCATCTTTTGTCCTCCTTTTCCTTTGTACTGGAGGCTAAGACTGGAGCACACTGGTATAATGGAAAACTATTCTGAGGGAAGCGACAGATGTTGAAAAAAAAGATGCATTAAGTTATTGCAAAGGCAGAAAAAATGGTGTTAAGAGGCTGTTGCCCTGGGAAAAAACAAAAAGTTTTTCTTATGGAACTTTATACCGCGCAGTGTTTCAGTATATCATCTGGCAAGTAATCTCCCAGTAAAACGTAAACCAGAAATTGTCCTTGTCTCAGAGAGATGCATGCTAAGAGACCCTGAGAGTCCTTGCACCAAGTCAGGGGTTACTAGGGAAGATTATCTGAAAGCTCAGAAGACAAGGAAGTAATGCTGAGTGGACAGCACATCACCAGGGACCCTTACTACCAAACCAAACCAAACCAAACCAAACTAAAAATCTTATTTACTTTTCTAAAAAGCTGACAGCTATGTTAGTGAGTCTCTATTTTGAGAGGAGATTTCTGGGGGTTTCTTCTGTAACTTCAGAGAACGTCCTGCCTCTTGCTATGGTTTGTTTTGTGGGTTTTGAAAGCACTGAATTATGTGTCTTTTAAAAACAAACAAACAAGCAAAACTGGCAATTCTTTGTTGTTTTTTTCCCCCCCTTAAATACATAAAATGCTTTGTTTTGCTTTGTTTCTTAATAGCTGCCCACAGCAATTCACTAGATGAATTCTTTTTCACAGAAAATAATATGCAACCATTGTAAATTTGGGTGGTGGTTACGGCTCCTAGTGATGACTAGACTCTTGTGTGGAATTCACTTTATTCTGGCTGCATGAGGAATTGTGTCTCCATGTGAAAGATATCCGGAGTGAGGAAGGGTTTATTTTTCTCTGAAAGAGCACGGGAAGGTGGATTAAAACTGAGGGTTTTTTTCTGATGCTGAGACCAATTTTCAGTTTGACTGTTGCAGGTTTACACAAGTCAGAGGCTTCATCTAGGAGTTAGCATGTCTTTGTTTTAATTTACATATTGTCTTTAGTTCAAACTAAAATAGGATTACCAAGGAGATGTGACCTAAGCCATACCACCCAAGCTTAACTAACTGGTGTGAACAGGGTTCAAGTTACTCCTGGGAACCCATCTGCACTGAATATAGAGAGACTGAAACTTTACCTCAGTATTATGTCTTAATCTAAATGTAGACTGACTAGTGGCTGCATGCTTTGAGGTGACCTGTGCCTGGTTTCCTGCGACCATGCACAGCATCCATGTGATTACACACAATGCTCACATAGAGCTCCTCCAGGATGGGCTCCATCTCTGCTTGCCCCAGTGTAAGAGCACAGAGGGTCTTCACTGGGACTAAAGAAAGTGCTCACGTCTCACACACACAGCCCTGGCCACGTCCAGCCTCTGCAGAGGGTAGAGGTTGAAGGATGCAGCACCAATTGTGAGAGCAGGCAGGGGAAGAGAGCAGCAGAGTTACTTGCATTTTGCTAACCAGAGGGTTTTTTTTAATGTATTAAAGGAAGAGTTTCATTTTGTAAAATGCAGGTCTCTGCTCAGTGTCACCAGGAGCAAATTTATCTTGTTAGCACTTATTTACAACTGACAATTCTCAATTAGCATTTGAGTCTAGATTCTCATTTCTATAAATCCCTAATGAGAGTATAAATTACTAATGAAAGAGCTAAATCTCGGGCCAAAGTCTTACTTCATTAACACACTAATGTAAATCTGAAGTGTTTCTGTTCTTCTGAGCAGAGTTACTCCACAATAACACTGGTGTAAGTGAAATGGGAAAGAATTCTGAAGGCTTTTATAGTGGGCAGCATGAAGTGGTATCATTCTGTTTAATTTTCAATTTCTCTTACTCTTAAGGAAAATGTCTCCAAAGTTTCTGTAGTGTTGTGCTCAAACTCATTTGTCTGATTTGTCTGACTTCAGACTATTTGATTAATTTAAATGTCTTTTTTCTTTTTGCTCCTGCTGCTCAGTGAATACAGACTGTGTGAAGCCCTAAAATATTTGTCACCTTTTGGTGTAATCAGCAAGAAATTTATATCTATTTTTAACTAGTATTCGATTTCTGAATGACATAGGACTCATAGGAAATAGGTAACAATTTAAATTTCAGAAATAATAGAAATTATGTAATTTATGATAAGTGTTTAAATTTCTCATTGAATGTATCATACTTATCTGTGATAATATCAATAGGCTGATGTAGCAAAGACCTAATAGTAAAGTCACTGTATTGACTGTATTGTTGGTTTGAACACCTAGTAAGAGTCATAGCATTTGGTCAGGTGTGGGGTTTTTTACCTCCTGCAACCACTAGAAATAGAGCCATGTTCAAAGGGTCTTTTGGGAAAGACTTTTAGAAAAGGTGTTTTAGGAAATCACCTAGGGAGTAACTTGTGTCCTGTCAGTGTCAATGATGTTGACTTTGACGGAAATGTCAAAAAATTCAGTCTAACAGGAGCTAAAAACTCCGTGATGCAACTTTCAAAAGACTGTATGTTACAGGCAAGAGTCATATTTGAGGGCCAAATATCAATAAAATGTGGATTACAATTTTCTCTGTTATGTTTGTAAGCTTTTCTTCTTAATGATCTCCTGATCTCCAGGCTCCTTAATGAGCCTGTTCAAAGAGTTTCTTGAAAAGTATTGGATAATTAATTAGAAATCCTAACCAATATTATATGGATGAAAATTTCAAAGCAAAAATTGTTATGTTTATGAAGAAACAAATCTAGCATCGTTGTTTTGAGTCAATAACAATTTTACTATTTCTCTCAAGTTAGAAAAGTTCAAAAATGTGTTTTAATAAAGGAGAAAAGCGTACTAAATATTAAATACTGGCATAATTACAGCAAAAATTGTTCTACATCTTTTTCATCATGGTTTATAACAGGACTCTAAACTATGAGTTTCCAGAGTTCTTAAGAGTATTAGCATTCTACCTTGTAGAATATTGTATACTGTACATTACAAATGCACTGGCTTGCAGGCAATAGAAACAAGTGGTAAAATGCAAATAGAGGATGACTATGCTGAAATGAGAGGAGAGGCATTCCCTTTAGATCTTAGGATCTCTTGTCATCCCAGGAAAAAACATAAAGGAAAAACTTGCCACATGTTAGCAGAAATTGCATGTATTTAACCCATAACACAAAGCTTTGGTACACAAATCATAGACTGGTTTTCTTGTCCTCAGGAAGTAGTGAAGTAAGCAAAGCTAGTATAGGAAGTTATGCTTAGCAGAAAGCTGTCTCTTTCATAGAAGGTCAGATCTGAGATACTTAAGATGAGATTGAGCATGTAAATTCTAGTTTTTGAAGCCATTACTGTGGCTTTAGCTAAGTTTGGACTGTTTGTGTAAGGGGTTTCTGTGAGGTTATGAAGCAATGCATCAGCTTTTCTTCTGAACAGCACAAAATATTTATTTCAAAGCTCTCCATGCCTGGAGATAAAACATGAATTTTGTGTCACATAGTTGGCAAAGGCAATTTCAGAATTAGGCATTCTGAATCCTGCGTGGCAGGCTTTTTAAAGGCTGGTTTTAGTCTAAAAACAGAGTTGTCATCTTGCTAATACACCAATATGTAAACAACAAAATGATGATGTGCAAAAATGGAAGAACAAATATAAAACATTTTGTAACAGCTTACTATATTTCTTGTAAATACTTCTTTTTTGGTGACATACTAAAATAAACAATCGTAAGGAGAACTGTAGCAATTTTCGTGAGCACACTGATATCTGAATAGAAATGAGGACTGGAATTGATTCTCAAGTCTAATGTTTGCCAAGAATTTGTGTTTTAGGGGTGTGTGTGTGTGTGTGTGTGTGTGTTTTGTTGTGTTTTTTTTGTGTTTGATTTGTGTTTGGTTTTGAGGTTTTTTTGTGGAAATATACTTGGTTCAACACATTATTGCTTTGTGATTATACAAGTTCAGACAGATTTGAAAATTAAATAAAATTATTCCTGCATGGTGCCTGACATCTATTTTAGTTGATTAATATAATCAAGACTTCAAAAGAAAAAATAATAAATGCCATTCTGGCCTTTTCTAGTTAAGAAACAAAACCAAATTGTAAACAACAGAACAAAATAAAAGCAATTTTAAAAAAAATTCAGAAGAAAAACCCAGTCAGTAAAACTATATTTAATTGGGTATACTGTATTTAGATTTTACAGGAGCCTTTTTTAGAGTTTGCAGTTTTGTATATAGCATGAGTAAATAGATGAGGAAGGATTTCTGTCAGATACCATTGCGACAGGCTTTAGTTTAAATCCTTAAAACAGATAGAAAGAAGTAGATTAACTGGCCTTAGCTATTTCATGTTCCCTGTCTGAACGGAAACACGGTTCCATGTTGAGCTAGCGTGCCCTAGCAGCCTGAAGTTGTAATGTATTTACTGCCTTTTCATGCATCTTGTTTAACATTTGCTTAACATATTTATTCAAATGAGGCCGGGCATTTGTTTATCCCTTATCAAATGAAGTGGGACAGCTCTAGGACAAGTGCAAAGAGATGGTATCAGCAGAAGCACCTGAAGGCTTCTTTTTTTGTTGTTTTTGGTGATAAGATAGCACTTAAGAAAGAAAATATCAACATCAGAAGATAAGCTCATGAAGTCATTTGTTAGCCAAACTTTGGGTAACTTTTTTTCTATTTCTTAACATGTAATATACTTTAAATGCTGCGAGAAAGGAAATATTCAATGACCAACGTTAAATCAAACTCAATCTTCAACTGTTAAACAAAACAAGTAGCTCAACTCTGGGAGCACCTAACCTGATCAAATAAATAACTAAACCTAAGGATAAGGCTTCTAGATGGACTATGACTAGACTTTAATTCAAGCACTCAAAAGATAAAGTCCCAAATAATCTATCCTGACTGGCAATTGTTTGGATTACCTTGAATAAAGAGCTGTGTGTAGTGCAGCTTCTGAAGTTATGGTGACACATACAGGCTCTGCTCATTGCCTGTTCTTACTTCCTTTCTCCTGTTCTTATATTGATTTCTATTGTGCCCTGTGCTCATCACTGTGATTTGTATAGACAAAACTTGTACCAAATCAGTAACAGTCTTAATCACAGCTGATATTTGGTTCTGGCCTCACTCTTCAGGCATCTTCTGTTGCTTATTGTGATCTGCTTTAAGGATTAAGTGCCCAGACTTGCCCTTAGTTCTATCCAGCACAGTCCCACCACATCAGTAGGTCACACAGGTGTATCCTGGGATGGCTGTGGAAGCTAAATGCAGAATGCTTCTCAATTGACCTTGGGGGAAAAATCTGCCCATGTAGTCGCAGTAACTTCCCATGCCATCTTTGCTTTGGAATGTTTACCACAAAATCTATGCTTAAGTGTCCTGAGTGAGTGAAAAGTGATTTTAACTATCGGAGGGAGAGTACTCCCTTAGAAATTACCTGCTAACCCTATAGCAGTGAGTAGTTTCACATAAACACGCTAATCTCCAGAGAGCATGAGAGGAAAAGATGTCTTAAAAATTATGGTGATTTAATTTTATTTTGCCCAGAATGACATTCTCCTGAGTATTTGTGAAAATGAAGATGAATATGCAGAGCTACATTTGGTTGATTTCGCGCCAGATGGCCAGTTGCAGAGGCTGAACTAAGCTGAACTGATTGATTCGTTTTTGCCATATTGCATGCTGGCGTTTACCAGAGTTCACATCATTCAAATACTAACATTTTTGGTGCTTTCTCTTTTTATTTTTTTTTTTTAATATTTCTCGTTTTCTTGGGGCAACCTCTACCTTTGTAATGGAATCTCCCTGCTTTCTTTTCTGCCTTAGTCTTTAAAGGTATCAGTCTTTTCCATTGTTTGTTTGGGTTTTTTGTTGGTTTGGTTTGGTTTGTTGTTTTGTTCTGGTTTTTGGTTTTTTGGTGGGTTTTTTTTGTTTTTTGGTTCTGGTTTTGGTTTTGGTTTGTTTGGCATTTTTTGTTTTGGTTGGTTGGTTGGTTGGTTGGTTGGTTGTTTTTTGTTGGGGTGGGTTTTTGTTTTTTTTTGTCTTAAAAAGATTTAATAAACTGCTCACAGAGATAGGGAAAGAAAGAAATGCAGAGGGCAAACATGCACCATGGTATTTTTCTCCTCCCCAGAAGCTCAGCTTTCTCTTGCATTTCTAATTTATTACATGTAAACAAACAATGCATCATCTTGCATTAAAATGGAATCCCTAAAATTCCATGGTTTCAATTTACCTATTATTTTAGGGACTGTAGAGCAAATAATTTAAATTCCCCATGTTCTAACTTTCCTGGAGATATTCCATTAAAAGCTAATGGCGATAATATCAATAGTTACACTGAAATTATCCTAGAAACTTCTGGAAGTTAACAGGAAAAATTGCTTCTATTTGTTTTGAGCCATTACACATGCATATATATTTATACACATATACATATATGTATATATATAAAATAAAGAATACATAGGCAGTAGCATACCATGTATGGATGTGCACATATGGATCTTACAAATCAGAATAGCTATATTTTAGGGGAAGATTGAAAAGACTTAATGCACATGGGTTTTCTTATTAAGATCTGTGGGCTTTGGAGAGATTTCAGTAAAGTTTCAGGAGAAACAATATCTGAATATACACTAAGAAATAAAAGGTAAGTAGTCCTTTGGCAAAAGAAGATCTGCACTTGTGAGCAGTCTTTCCTTCCACTCAGTTTCAGCCGTAACTCTTAAGTGTAATGTCAGGATCCACCTCTTTGTTAGGCTGAGTAATTTGTAAAGCACAATTCCTCACTGATTTGCTACCTTAAATAATGAGGGCTTTGTAAGGTCAGAGGACAGGTGAAGAACTGAGATAATATTTTTTTCCTAATGGTCAGCACTACAGGAGAAATTTGGATCAAAATATTGGTCAGAAAAACAGGAAGAGATGGCAAAGCCCTACCTTTACCGAAGCCGGTAGGGATTTTACTGTGGACTTGAGAGGTGCTGGAGTTTTTCAGAGAGGCGTATGGGGTGTTCTTGTTATGCAGGACTGAACCTACAGGTAGAGCCATCAGCTTAATCTCTTGCATGTTGCAAAATCCAACCAATGCTTTACAGGGCAGCTGACCTGCACGATTGACACAGGCTCGTGTGGAGCTGGGAATCCTCCAGATTACTTCAAAGCAGATATTCATGCTGGCTGGCTGCTGTAGGCCAGATGATTCCTTCAAGAGTTACGTCTAGGGAGAGTATCCTCTGTTCTCCAATTCTACTTCATTGCAGCTTTGGTGGACGGTCCCCATCAAAATTTGCTTAACTTGCTCAGTAAAATCTTGTCTGTTCCTCCACTGCGTTGGACAAGGCAGAGGCACGAGCATTCCTTGCCCTGCGTTCCACACCTCTGCTCTGAAATGCTGGATCTTTCTGGCCCCAGGGCTCAGACACAGACATGTCCTGCAGGAGGCACCCACTGATGGGGGTGACCAAAGGGGAGGGGATTTCAAAGGGTGGACATGCATGTATAGAAAAGCTGATAGAAAAATATTTTTAAACTTTCTAAAGCACTATGGATTTACTCTTCAAACCCAAAATACTCTCTGAACTTTTTCAGTTGGCAAGTTATTTTACCAGCTGGCACAGCAAAACTGGTACAGCCCTAAAGTTTGCCGTCTACCTCACCCCAAGAACCACCTGCCGCTTGTGCCCAAAAAACGCATGGTGGGACTGATACAAACCTCAACTTTTCTCGACAAATCTCTGCACATCTTTGTCACCTATAACAGTTCTGTGCATCAAACAGAGCAGTCAGAAACCCAGCCTACAGGATTGAGACGGATTAAAAAGGGTGAACCTACAGTACTTTATTGACCTAGGTCCTCACATTAACCTGATCTGATCCTTTAATTACTATGAATAGAATAGGGCTTAAAGTCCTACTTAATAACACCCCATGCTTTTTATTCTATAAAGAGCTTTCCTATTCATGTGGCCTCTTCTTTTCAGATTTACAGATTTGTAGCAAGAAGGAATGCATGTTTTTTTTCTGGCACTCCAGGGGAGAAAGCTACCTAATGTGTATGTAGGGGATACTGGAAAGCATGACAGCAACCTTTCTGTTTTGAAAAAAGTTATTTACCAATCAATCCTCATTCAAGTTATTTGCCAGGCAAAGGTGTAAGGAGAAAAGGCAACCAAAACACAAGATCTTAATTTTATAAAGGTAGTAGAAGCAGCTTGACACAGTTTCTATGCTAATCAGAACTGTAATCACATCAGATGCACACTTTTCCCCCTTCCCACGAACACTCACCCCCTCCCCACAGACTCAGAGAATCAGCATATTACTGTAACCTAGGCAGACTGATATAGACACACGTGACCATATATATGGGTGATATATAGTACTGTAATTAATAACTGGTATTTTCTCTGCATTCAGGAAAGCAGCTGCAGCCCACTGATAAGATACTTTATGAGAATAAAATCAAAGCTGAGCATTAATAATTATAATTTGTTGTGATCAAGAATAGTGAGACAATCATTTTATTTCTTGAGACTGAACTGAAATATGAGTGGGCTGCTGGGTTAAAAACGACAAGGGGATATGGGTTGTGATTGGGAGCCTAAGACATTGTGCTAAGAGCATTATAAAAAGTAGAAACAGTCTCCCTAATTGTTACATGAACACATTGTGCCTAGCATCTTGTTTGAATCCACCCTGAGGCCAGGTTGAGGGTACAATCCAAATTTGGTTTTGAGTTAAAGATGGAATGAGTGACAAAAGAGAAGTAGAGGGTTTGGGGATTTTTAGGGGGGAGGAAGAGGAAAAAGAGAAGGAAAAAGGAAGAATCTCTCAAAAATGGGTGGGGGTAGTGCAAAGAACAGAACCAAAATCATCTCCTCTTTCAGTCATTTCTTCCAGTAAGATTTGCCTGAGCACACAATCCTTTGACTGTTGTAATTATAAAAAGATTATAGTTGTATACTGAATTTGGAAGAGAGGGAGTGCTGCAGATATTTTAACATTTGCAAGTTTTTCTGCTTATTAAGGAACAGCCATTTCAGCACTATTTTAAGGCTAAAACTTGATTAACATGCAGCAGTGAAACTGGTCTAATTTTATTTTACTAAATTTACTGTAAATAACATGTTAGTAAAATAAATACTGAAAGAATATGGTATCTGACAGTGAAGGCGTACTTAAAGTGTTTTATTGTAATTCCTTAGCTTTCCCAAGACAGGTATTGTTAGAAACCAGTCTGATCAGTCTATCAAAGACACATCGCTGCCTCTTTCTCCTCCACCTTCCACCCTCTTGAAGATAGAATAGTCTTTACTACGCTTTTAAGGAATGAGGATTTAAATTGAAGCAAACCGTGACAGTGTCAAAGCATGCCTATTATTGACAGATTATATGAAAATGATTGCTTGAATTTATAACCCACAGAAAGACAGACAGACACACAGACTCACAGATGTATATAAACCCTACTTTAGCATTATAGTCTTTCTCTGTATTGCTACTCCATACAGCTGTAATCTCAAAAGACCATTTATTAAATGTGAAATATTGTATGTTCCTGTAGCCTCCTTTCTTGATTGTGTACCCAGGGCCTTGTTGGGCAATTGATTACACTGTGCACAATCCCGCTGCTTTAGGTATTAATGGCAAAACCCCCATTGTCTTCAGGATTTAGGGCCTTCATGATTTTTTTGAAGTTCATTATATTTTGCAAGGAACTGAGTTTAAAATCCCTGATTGGAAAGATTTACCCCTCACATCTTCCTGTGAAATGTTTTACCTTTAGAATGAAAAAGCATTTGGAAACTGTAGAATGGTTTTGATCTGTGGGATTAAAAGAAATCAGTACTGAAAATGGATTCACATCATTTTCCTTTTGGGTACCCGATTCTTGGGGGGAGGGGGAGGAGGAGGAGAGAAAAAAATAACAGCTGATTTAATATAAGTGGGCTGAATTCCCTCTCCTGGTGGGTCTTTCAAACCTCCAGTTTCTGTACTTGCCATCGCTCTGTGAATATCCCCCTCCCCTTTTTGTTAAAAAAGCATTTACTCTGAAAGCCTACAAAAGTAGCTTTCAATCTGATTAAGCTTCTCCTGTAAAAAAATACAAAAATAGGGATATATTTGGGTCAGTATCACCTCACTATTCATCTGCCTTAATTTGCCTAGGCTGCTTACTAAGGATGCTGTAGATGAGCATGGAAGTCTTCTGCAGTCATTAGGGGCTCCCCGAAATATAATTTATGAAATTCCAAGGTGCAACAATTACCATAGCCCAAAACCAAATTGTGAGAAGGGTCTGAGCAGCTTGACATAGCTGTGGGCTCACTGCTGGCAGGTACCAGTTTTCCAGCCTTACCTGGAGTGAGCAGTTGCTTGATGGATGCGCAGGGAACGATTGTCTCCTGAAATCCCCATCACTGGTGATGTCTCTCTCTCTCTCTGTTCTCCCTTGTGCAGAGGTGGAGTGTCTCATACTCCCAGCTGTGTGTCCACTTCCAGAGGTTGCCTCAGTCAAGGCAAACCATGCCCCACCTTAATTTACCTACCTGTAAAATGGGTACAGAATAGGTGTTTCTGATAGGTTTTTGAGGGAGGCAGTACCTGAAAATCTTCTCTGGTGCTGATTTTTCTCAGCATCAGCATCTGTATCTCTCACTCGCCCATATATAGAAATATGTACAATATTTCTCTCCAGCAGATTAATATCTGTGCGAAATATTTGTGCAGCAATTTACAAAGGTGCTGTGATAACACATGTAAACATTTTAACTGTGTAGTACTGAAAAATAAGTTTGAACTGGAACTGTGATTTGTTTCTGCCCTTGAAAGAATTTTGCAACCTTTCTTAATAATTTTTTTCTTTGGTACACAGCAATGTTAAAATGTAATCTTTATTACTAAATGAATGAATGACTGGCGTTGCTTAGGGCACAGACTAAAAAACCATTTTCCCATGAAACCCAAGTATTGTTGCTGTTGCAGTTGTCCTGTTGTTTTATTAGCTCTGAACAATGTTGGACTACTCTCGAAATCTAATAATCTCTGTAAAGTGTCTTCCCTCGGCAGCATCTTTGATAATGGAGAATAGATTCTAAAGGCACAATAAAAGCATAAAAGAGAATATTATCATAGCTGCTTTCAAAAGCTAGAAAAAAAATCTGAACAAGTACAAATGAGACAAGAAAGGAAAAGAAGAAAAAATACTAAATGTAAATTTTTTGTAAGTTTGTGTTTGTGTTTATGATTTAATCTGCTAACAGCCATGTTAAGTACAGCATAGGATCTGGTGGAAATTTCAGTGCCAGCTGCACACTCCTTATTTCTGAGGAGAAAGAGAGAGAATTAATCAAAAAATATGATTTTTTTTTTTTACTATTAGTTGAACTGTAAAAAACATATTTTGTTTTTTTTTTTCCTTAATGGCCATCAGTTGCCGTCAAACATATATAAAAGGAAAAATGTTGTTTTAACTATTATAATTGTTCTTTATATTCCTGTTATTAGCTAGGCATCTTATGATCTCTGAAGAGCAGAAATGGCCCTGGAGACAAAAGCATCTTTGCAGTGTGTGTGCGTTCCGGCGCGCATGCATGCGTGCGTGCCTGCCTATACGTGCGCAGATATGCGTGTGCACAAGGCAAAGACCTGCACGGCTTTATAACTGGACAACAAACACCCATGGTTTTCCTTTGATTTTTGAAAGCAGAAAATATGAATGCTGGCCCCAGAATGTCAGAACGTTACAGCTCTTTTGCTATGTAAGTGGAAGATATATTTTTTTAATTATAATCTTTTATACCAGTGACTTTTACATGAAGCAACACTCAGACGTTTTATATTTCACATTTATTTAAACAATCATTGTGTCTCTCAAGATATTTTCCCTGAAACCTTATGTACAAGTAATAAAATTCTTGTATTGGTGCAGGTTCATCTGATAATAGCAATATAAGGTTGTCCGATTATGCCAAAATGTTATTGAAGAAAGGAGGTTATATTAAATGACTTTGAACGAAATCCATACCATCTATAAGATTTCTCCCTTCCAAATTGACCAAAAGCTTCATTAGGGACCAGAAACCTTTTTTTAAAACATACATGCTAGAGTATAAAATACATTTAAATTGAAGCTAAGAAGCAAATGATAACCATTAAATTTCTTTGCCATAAATTCTATTCTCCGCTCTGCCCCCTGCCACCTCCCTCCCATGTTAGCATCTTGATGCAGCATCTACATGCTAACACTTCAGGCAATTCTCTCTCCTGTTTTAAGTAGTTCGAGAGGTAACCTCAGTTCACAGAACATCCTAAGAGACGGGTTTAGGGCTACTGGATGCCATACTTACGTCTTTTCTTCTTGTGTCTTTGTACAGGTTGGTAGTACCTAGATTCTGCCATCCACATTAGATTTTGAAATGCTACTCTTCCCAGTGATTTTGATGTGCATTTCACCTCAGGAAAATATTTGTTCCAGAAAGAATTTTGCCTGACATGTTTCTGTGGAGGAGCAAAGAAATGAATGTTATGTTCCTGTAGAAAGAGGGTTTTTCATCCCTGTGTTTGAAAAGGCAGTTACCAGCTATCTCTGAAAGTAACTTTTCTCCCTCTTTGTCTGTCTGCAGGATGACAGGTCAGCAGGAGCTGTGGGTAGAGTTGTATGCAGTTCTTTGCTTGCCAAACAGTTGCTTTTTGTGGGAGCATTTTGCCTCAGACTGGATGGACTCTTTCTGTCTTTGTAAGGGAAACCTCAGCAGAAAGAAGGAACACACAAGGGAATGTCCTTCATTCCTTTTTCTTTTGGGTCTGTCACAGTCCCATTTCTACCTCTTGGAAGGGAATCTAGCTTCTCATTTAGGACCTTCACAAGACTTCCCTGTGCCTGGCCTGAGGAGGAATACTGGGTATTTCTGGAAAATTTTCCTAGGGCCACCACTCTGAGCTATTTGCTGTCATGCACAGCAGATCTTCCAAGCAATGCTGCTTGTAGTTCTCAGGTTATTTTTTCCCAAATATTTTTAGCAATTCAGTACATTTCTGTTTCAAAAGATCTTATTGGAAAACATGAGAATAAGTGATTGTTATTTTGCTTAAAAACAGACCCCAAAAGCCTTATTTTGACTGCGGCAGTTTTAATACCAGTATTTTGATCAAAGCATTCAAACACCTAACATTCTGCACTTTAGCAAACAACCTCCTTCTCCGATATAAGGAGATATAAATGTTCAGCATTGAAAAATCCCACAACCCCCCAATTAATTAGGGGAATCCGTATTTAAAAACAATCAAACAAATGCAAACACCCAAACTTTGGTTTCAGTCTGTGGTGACTAAAAGTAAGGCCACTGTGGGAAGAGTCTCTTGAATGATGTAATAGAAATGGTCGTGTCCGACTAGAACAGAAAACTTTGGAAACTGTTTTATTTTAAGTATTACAGTTATTTAAATCACAAACAGCTATCTTCCAATTGGCAAAAAATGAGGTCGGAGGAAGAATTTTCCAAACCTGGCATTTTAAATTCTGGCCTATCCATTTCATATGATTTCTGACGGTACTTAAATACTGATTTCTCAATAAATTTAACAAAATGTCAGATTTTGTAAATGACATGTAATAAAATATGAATTCTGAGTGCCTGCTGCAATGGTAATTTATTTTAGGGGACTGGATTATTTTGATAAAAAATAAGCTGTTTTCAGCAGGGAAATAGTTGTTTTTTGTTGCTCAAAAAATATATTTACTTTAAGAAAACTTATTTTCTGTTATATAATGAAATTTCTTCAATTTTGAGACTTTCTAGACTGCTTTGAAAATATTTTGCTCACTCCTCTTAGATTTAGTGCGGGCACACAGAGTTGCAGTCTTATACATTTCCCTTGCAGTAAATTCCAGGGCCTTATTCTGTAGCTTCTGAGTATACTTTCAGCAATAAATTAAAGGCTTGTGAAATGGACATTGTTAAAAAAAACCCCAATGACAATATGGTAAAAGAATTCATAAACTATTTGATCTGCCTAAATTTGTTTAGATACTAATGAATCCCCACTATGAATGGAAACAGTAGCGGCCACGCTTGCTTTTACCAGACAAATATTTTCTGGACACTCAGGAGCTAAGCCTGTCTTCAATGCTGCAGAATTGCCCTATTTGGAGACAGGATTGTAGTCACTGAAGGGTTAAAGTCAGTTTTGAATTTGAGTTAATCCATATGCTAATCTATTTTAAATATCCCTGCATAACTACCATCATATTTTTAGCAGCGCACTTTGTTGTTCCAGTTGCCATCTATTTTTGATGACACAACAAAATAGGGCAGAATTTAGTTTTAAGGTTTATTTTGGCCTCTAACTTTAAAAAGGGCAAAATATCCCCTTGTCCAAGGATATTTTTGATTTGAATGGTCTATATGTGCCCTCTGAAATCATCCAATTATTGTAAGCAGTGTGATGGGCCCAAGGTATTAGTGCTGAGAACGTTCCTGTTGTCCCTCGGGTTAGGAATTGTTTTGCAATGATCACCTGTCCTGATTTGAAGATTGCATGACAAGACACTATTAAAGTAAGGGCAAGGAATTCAATTTCTTGATGTCATTTTGCCTGCCCTGGTTTTGAAAATAGGTCACTGTATGCTATCTGGATTTGTATATTATAACAGCACCTGCTAGCATTTTTGTAGTGAAGGATCTAGCCGTATTTTCATTATAAACCCCTATTTTCAAGGGTTTATAGACTGTAACTTGATTATAAAAGCAAGTTTCTATCTAAATGTTGCCATGCAAGGTCTCTTCTAAGGAACATGGTTTTTACCCTGCAAATCTCAATAGATACATGTTCAGCCATTTCTGCCGGGGTGAAAAATGAAAACGTATTTTCAGCTACAATTTGGTTTTGATAGTACATTCCTTTAGAAAAAAGATACCATGCTATATTTATCTTTTAGTTAAAATGATCCTTAAAAGAGCTCTGTTTCTGATGCAAGTCTTAATAAGAATCCGAGTAAGTATAGGTTATAAACATTGGTGACTGTGCATGTGTATTTTAATTATGCAAATCCACAGTAATAAATGCCCTTATAGAATGGAAGGACTTAACAGGGTCAAAAACTGGTTATTTGAAAAGGTTGGTAAATAAATCATATGGGTCTGAATGTTGAGTTTATGTTTATCTACTCATTTTCACCACTTGTTCCCATAATGTGGAATTGTTTCTGAGGGAGCCAGCATCACTCTGTGGCCTAATATTTTAAATCGTGAATAGATTCTTGCTTACACAACTGAATCAGCACAGCTGTGCAAATGTGTGTACTTAACGCTGATTAAATGCTTCCACCTATACATTAAAAAATCCAAACCGAAGTGCCTTACTACCACAAACTATAGGTTTTTGCAGAATAGCTGTAGAGGTGCATTTCATCACCTGCCATACACTTCCTAATGTGTTTTACTTTTGTTTTTTAATAAGATCAGGAGCAGCCAGGCAGCCACAGAGAAAAATGGAACTTCTTCTAAAGCAAAGATAATAAAATATGCTTGAGGAACATGAAAGGATAGTCTGAAGACTGCCGATGTAAGGAAATTCATGGTTAATGCTGCGTTACTTCATTTTGAAGTCAACCCCATTGCGTCTGTTTATTGCAGGGGTCTTCAAATAGAGCAATTGCACAAGGATGTGTTGGAGGATGCTGCAGCACCCGGTGGGCTCAGCCCAGTGCCAGACTTTCAGATGGTTGAATATAAAACTTCTAAATATTTTTTTGGAGGGGAGAGGCGTAAGGGAGAGGAAGAGTAGGAGGATGATCCTGGCCAGCGTCATTGGTGGTGGCTGTGTTGTGGAGTTCAGGGCAGCACAAAAGAGACAGGCACTCCAGCACCCAGGGCTGTGCCTCATTTTGCTTAGATATCAAGATTCCTAGAGGAATTATTTTTACCTAGTCCTCGAAATACCCACTGGTAAACCAAAATCCCCTATCCTCTGCAGAGCCAACAGTTTGCTACTTAAATGGTTTAGACTTCATTTTAATGGAAGTGAAACATAGTCGACGGAGGCAAATTAAAACCATATAATTTTGTAATCTTAGTTTAGCTATAATTGCGGCAATAAAACAGTGGAAAGAATAATTGGGGAACATATGTTTGTGAGTGACATTATCTAGGTGACTTCCCTTTTACGGCGCTGCGCTGCTGTCCTATTTGTCTCCCCCTCCCTATGCATTGGAATGACAAACCTGCGAGCCTAGAGTTAATGCTGATTGCGGCAGCTGCTTACACACCGAGTCGCCATGGCAACCGGGGACGTTGCCACGCAACCGTATTCTTTTAGGGACAGGGAAAATGCCCAAAGGCTTACTAAAAATACATGGAAGAGGGGGGGAAAAAAAATCTTAAATTTTCTTACTACTGTTAATGGATTTAAGGGATCGTGCTTCTGCTCGAAAGCAGAGGTCGGACAAATAAGAACCCAGCCCTGACCTTTCCAAAATTGCTTGCCGTTGCTTGAAATCTCCAGCTTTATTGACAAAGATGACTTTTGATCGATTGTAAAATTGGTAGCTAACACGCAGCAGCCCTTGCAGCCTGCAAGATGCAGCGCCTGCCCATTGCTATTCCGGAGGGGTTGAAGGTCAGCCGAGAGCCATCAATGCCGTATTGATCAGCCGAGCTGAAAAATGCCCGTGTTTCCAGCTCCTCGCGCAGTGGGGCTGTGGTCCCAGCCTCCAGCACACTCCGCCGCCTCGGCATGCTGCCGAGCGAACCGTCCTCCCAGCAAAAGTGACATCACTTCACTCAGCTCAGCTGTTTCTGCACTTTTCTATAAATAGCTAGATAAAAAATTGAAGGCTGCTTTTGGAGAATTTAAGCAGCCAATCTTCTCATCGTCAGCAGACGAGACAGGCTGATTTTTTTTTTCTTTTTTTTTTTTACCCTACTAATATTGCGCTGCAAATTCTTCCTCCTAATATCTGGAGCTTGTCACTGAATAACAAAAAATTTTGAATGGTATACGTCTGCATTCCGGATTGTGCTGGAATGGATACTTAATGTATCATTCATCATCTCTCTAGCTGTTAAAACGTGATCAGATAGGAGTGAGGGATGGAGCAAGGAGAAAGGGTCGATGCTGCCACACGGGGTGTGCAGGCCTGGCATGTTGCTGATGTGGCATATTTGCTGAGCTCAGTATCACCCCTACCTGCAGAATTGCCCATGTGCAAGACTTCCATTTGCTGCCCTGAATGAAACACACCATGAACTGGAGTCAGAGTTACACCAGGGCTCTTGTTGGCTGTAATAGCCGAGACTAAGTATTTGAAGGAAGCAATTAGGAACGCAAACAAAAGCACTGTTAATAAGCACACTTCCTATTTTTTCTTTATTCCCGTTTTGCTGCTCTATTTCTTAATTAACCCTCTAAGACAGCTGATGAAAGAAAAACATCATCTGCCTGGTCTGTAAATAATCTCTTGCTCAATAGTATTATTTTTTTAGGAACAGGAACATTAAAAGCTGCAAAACACAAAACAAAAAATTGAAACTGTCTGGATAAAAATGTGCATTTTGCAAGTTTTATGAGGTTTTGGAGATTATGTCAGTTCTTTTGGGAAAAGTAAAGAAAAATACACTTGTAAACATAAGTAACAACCAGTCCACTTGAAGAAAAACATGTCTTCTGTAGACTCCATTTATAGGTAGCCATTATGGCTTTGCTTCTGTGCCTTCCCAGTAGGAAATAAGCATGGAAGGGGAGTCTCACACAGCCCATGAGCCTCACTCAGCTCTTCAGGACTCCTGAGCACAAGCCTTGGCTCAGCATCACACAGGATTGAACCTCAACTGTCCCCATCCTTGTTGATTTGAACAGGGAGCTGAAACTGCTTGGCAACAAAAAAGATGAAAGTACTTGTTTTTCAGGAAAGTTAATGGCACTAGAAATAGAAACCTGACAGTTCTTTGAAGGTCGGGAAGAAGGGACCAGCAGTTTTTCTCTCCTTACTGCAGTGTGATGGGGATTGCAAAGTGAAGTGTATGGCCTGTGTAGTATGAGGGATTAGAGCAGAGAGCTAATAACTTATGCTGGCCTCAATATATTCAAATGTCCCTTAGCAGTGGAAGTGCAAATGAACTGCAAAATGTAAGTGCAATTATTGATGTATGGGACTTCAAAATGCATTTTTTTCTCTACAGAAATGGATCTATAAATGATCCTGAATGTAAAATTCACAGTTTACTCTAGGGATGGAGATTAGTGAGGTTTGTATTCTTAAATGTCTTTTGAGTATCTGAGTGCACATGATCCAAAACCAAGCTGCAGCTGTTTATTGAAATATTTTTGCTAGGGTTAATGGCCATAAACTGAAACACAAGAAGTTTCACCTCAACATGAGATAAAACTTCCTTAAGTTGGGAGTGGCAGAACACTGGAACAGGCTGCCCAGGGAGACCGTGAAGTCTCCCTCTCTGGAGACATTCAAATCTCACCTGGATATGCTCCTGTGAAACCTACCCTAGATGAAACCTGCCTTGGTGGGGGGATGGACTAAATAATCTCCACAGCTGTCTTCCAAGTAGATGTTGAAGCCTTGCTGATTTTTCAGCAATGTATTTATTTTTTGATAAGGTTCACATTTTGCCCTTACCATTATATTCTGTAAGACATTTTAAATAGCACATTTCTATAAATGTACTTCTTCCACTTTGAAATAAAGCACACATAATTGGGAGGTTTGGTTTTGAATCAAGTTATCATCCTTCCTACTTAAAAAATCATCTGCTTGGTAAAGGCAGAATAGACAAGGCTGAAAAGAAAGACCTTCCTGCATTCCTAAGCCCAACATCATCTTGTCTTATTAGTCAATGCAGCTGGGATGTATTGAATACTGAAAAGCTGGACAACTGGTTTTATTATCTTTGCCTAGTCTCAAGCCAACCCCCTTCTGGGGACAACGATCTTGACTCTGCATTCTGTGACCTTTTCAACATCTCATATTGAAAATATGAGTGGATTAGCCAAATTTGTGAATCACAGTCCTGCTCGCTAAGTCAATAAGAGCTTGCTTGCTAATTTCAATGGAAGCAGGAGCGAAACCGATGTCTGATGGTGCTCCAGCAAAACTCCATTTGACTTTATGTCAGCATAAAATTAATTACCATTGTATTTATTGCCCTTTCATGTCTTTTTACTGACAGACAAACAAGGAACTTTCCTGAATTTCCTGAATCCTTTCTCAAGAAAGGTTAAGTGAGCCTATCACTTTTATTTCTGAGCACAGAAACATCAGCTGGGTAGGACCTCCTCTCAGTTCACTGCTGGTAGAAGGAAAAATTGACTTACAGTGTGGGTGAACATTGGTTGAGTGTTTGCTGGTATGATCAAATCTGATCTTTGTCTGGGAAAGAGAGGAGGAGTGCCCCAGGGAGCAATCTCCCAGACTATCCTGAACTCATGCAAGAGCCTTGAAAACACTGCTGGGCTCCGTGTTTTCCCTCTCCCTCCACGGCAAGGCAGGCAAAGAAGTAGCCCTGTAAAAGAAAAAGTTTGAGAAACTGTGTCCTAAAACACAGAATGACAAAATTTCGAAGGACAAGGGGATTCCTTCTGTTGTCTCCTCCTTGACTTTATTCTTTAAGCGGTTTTTTTTGTTGTTGTTGGTTTGTGGTTTTTTGTTTGTTTGTTTTTGTTTTGTTTTTTGTTTTTTTTGGTCTGGTTTTCTCTTGCCACTCTAGTAACCCAGCTTTGAGGATTTCCTCAACATTTGAGGCTGGCTGAATAGAAACAAATTGTACTTGCATGTGCACAGACACACACAGGGACATGATGTTTTACAAGGCTGTTTACTAGTGGAACTATAGACAGAGTAGCAACATTATTATTAAATATCTATTTAGTATCTTACAACTAAAAACAATAGCCTGACCAAGGCTGATTTTTTTTTTTTTTGAATGAGATGAAGTCTTTCACAAAAAAAATCCTTCTTTATCATTTTATGTGTTTGTGTCAAAATATCTCAGGGCACAAAGCCCAGCAGAAAGCCAACCTAGAAAAAAAAATAATCTTTGTAAGTGCTTTCATGACAGCGAACCATTAAATCTCCTGAGTAATGTAGGGAAGAGCTGGATCATGCATAGCTTACTCTTTACCCAGGATGCACCATTGCCTGCAAGACTCTGAATAAAGAGACACACCTGCTAGCTAGCTGATAACACTCTGGGGTCATTTCATTGAAGAAACTGTCAGCCAGGAGGTATTTAAATAAAGCCACAGATGAATTCATGACCTGCACTACTGAGACTAAAAAAAAAGGTGTTAAAGCAGAAAGAGAATGCAGATAAATGCACATTCCTTTGTACTGCAACAGAACTTCCCCGTGTAAATCAACTGAATGGGAAAGAATGGTGAAAGAATGCATTTCTCCATACAGTAGTGGGAAAGTGAGATGGTACAGCTGCACATCTGGCTACCAGCCAAAGCAGTCGTGTGCCATGCTTGTTTGCCTACTAGTGCTGCTTAGATTGGCAAATGCCCATGCAGTTTGAAGAGGGCAGGCGCATGACTGGATGGCTGCCAGTAAGTGTGCGGGACTGATGCCACTGCTGGACGCCATAGCCTGGTAGGAATGAGGAATACAAAGGCATTCAATAATCTGAATGTCCCTTTGCTTCAAGAGAGTGGTGCCAGGCAGCATTTAATGAGAGATTGCTTTGTTACAAAGTCCTCGACATCAAGTGGGCTGGTGAGCTCATTAACCTGACTGCAGCAAATAAAAAAGGCGCACTCAGAAGACTCCCATGATAGCATACTCAATAGTGTAAGAGTCCTTTTGCTTCCTTTATGGTGATCCATTAGCAAGCAGCAGTGTAAACACCATAAAGCAAGCCAGTTTTCTGATTGTTCAACTAAAGTCTGTTTTCCCTTGGGGATTACACCACCAGTTGATGCAGAG
>WEIT01019906.1:14585-30356 GCA_013389985.1 Dryoscopus gambensis | reverse complement strand
TATCTGTTACATAATGATCTTCTGTGCAATGGAGGGCTTCCCCATATTTCTTAGGAGTACAACTGCAGCTAAGGAAACTACTGACAATTCACATCTCTAAAACAGGAAGGGTGATGATGTAGGGCACATCACAAAACAAATAAACCACAAAGTGATGCCAAGGGGAATGGAAAATATGATTATGCTTATATTTATACAATTTCAGTTAGAACTTATGAAAATGGTACATATCTTCCTGTGTCGTCTTTGTTCCTGTTTACACAGGGCTCTGTATCCGTGGGAGAGGCAGCCCGCCTTGCTCACCTAACTTGGTTCTCTGCATTTTCCTCGAATGCTGTTTGCCCTCAGGAAAATGCATTATAAAGTAGTACTTCCAGAATAAGTGCCTACCATGTATCCATTCGAAATACAGCCCTTTGCTGATTTACTAATCAAAGGAAAAAGAGGGAAGAAGCAAATCCCCAAAGAATTTCCCCTTTCAAAAGAAAGGGAAAGATTCCTTGTTGTAGTTATTCCATTAAATCCACTGGAGTGACACTACCGAAAACATTTTTTTTCAGCACCTAAAGAGGTCACATTAAAATACCTGTGTTTAATCCCTAGGAACTGCAAAGGGCTGTTGCTTCCCCATAAGTACCCAGCAAAAAAAACTAGCTAAAAAAATAAAGCTAAACAAAGTTGATGATTTTTTTTTTTTTTTGGCAGCTCAGGGATCAGAATGGACCTGGTGCACACTGGTTGGAATGATTTTTGACTATTCAGTTGCTCAGTCAAGGTCCTGTTACTCAAGTATCTGTCTAGCACAAAAAATATAAATTAAAAATCCTGTTAGGAACTAATTAATATGCTTTTCAGGACAATTACTTACTAGTTACAGAGTTTGAATGTATTCTGTTCTTAGTAATAAGATTGTTTTTAATTCTTTAATAAATTTCAAAATTCTTTAATGATTTTCAAGGTGCTGCCACCAATCAGATCCCATTATAGGAATTTAAAGTCACCAAGCAGTAATTACATCACCACTGTTAGTATGTGAAGTTGTGTAAAAAGGACCAAAATAAATAATTAGGCTACATCTTCTTATCTTTATCTCCTGTATAAAAAAATAGTCCAAATTGTGGTTTTTTTTCTGCAATTCTTAGACAGTACTTCACATTTGTAATTAAAACTTGTTTTGGTCTCTATTTTCCTATGTTGTTTCCCACCCTTTCAGTCAGAAACATGCTGATTAACTGGTGCAAAAAATCTACAGTGGATTGCTGTGGTAGATCAGATACAGATTATTCTAACCCTGTCAGAAATTGTGAAAGGGAAGTCAGGGAAATGATCTTATAAGCTTTTTGGCGGTTTCGTGCTCTTAACATTCAGAAGCAGATGGAGGGGACATGCTAGACTGAGTGCAGTGAAGGCCACTAAGGCGGTCAATGGGCTGGAGAACGTCATGTTTGAGGAGATGCTGGGTTTGTTAAGTCTTAAGATGAAATGACTCGGGAATTTGTCTAGAACTGCCACGTGGGAGAATGTAGGGAAGATGTAACCAGTGTCTCTCAGAAGGTGCACAGTGGTAGCACAGGAGGCAGCAGACAATGGAACATGGTGAAGTCCTGTTAGATATGAGGGTGGTTTTTGCACCTTTTTCACCATTATGGTGTTTGCAAATCTCAGCTGGGAGTCCAGGAAAGTGAAACTGCTATCCTTGTAAACATTAAAACTAAGCTAGAAAAGACCATGAGCAACTTAATCTGATTGAACCTGCTTCAGTCAGATCCAGCTGGGTGTCCTTCAGACCTCCTTTTCAGTGTAAATCATTCCTTGGTTCTGGGCTGGTCTGGGTACAAGATTGGTCAGGAATAAACTGAGATCCCAGCAAAGGACTGGCTGCTGTGCAGGATTGACGAGGAACAAAGAAAGGTGGCACCACAGGGCTGCTCTGCTGTGTATGTCCCCAGAACTGCAGCTCTGAGAGGATGCCATGTTTGTGGTATTTCACAGTGCAGTTCTGTCTCTGGCAGCAAGTCCTTCACACTCATAAAAAAAAAGGTCACTAAATGCAGACAGCAATAGCACCTTGTCACTACAGTACCAAACACTTGCATATGAATTTTTTATTTGAATCATGCAATGCCTGATCTAAAGGCAGTCCTTGAACTGCAAACTCCCGTTGAGAGGACATTGCCAGTGATTTAACCTGACAGTGTGCTAAGAAGAGAATCACTAGATCTGCGAGCACTCATAATCAGGCCTTAAGCACAATGCTGGAAAAGAACAAAAGGACTGGAAATGTAAGACTCAGGGCCACCACGGTAACTTTGAACTGAACAATGCAGCAGAATGTAGCTCTTTTTCCTTTGAATGCAGCAGCTTGGGTGGATGTCCAGAACAGTAAGGAAGAATATGAGTAAGTTGGACCAACTGCTGACAGACTAGAAGAAGACAACGTGGAAGAAGCCAAGCTATCTCAGGAGCACAGGGTTGCTCTGGAACTGCTGCATGCCACCTGACCTGCAACAAAGTTTAAAAGTCAGGGAAAGCAAGCAAGATGAGCTTTAAGAAAACCAGGACAAAATCATTATATTAAGTACTACCAGCTGAAACTTTTGGTCAGCAATAGAAAACCAACAGAGTAACGAGCATTTTTGACAAGCAGGATACAGGAGAGTATTAAGCACAACTAGATTAGACCCAAGATTTTATATTTTCTCTCTATTCTCTCAGTATTGTTACATGAATCTCTGTCCTTTAAACTCAAACAAGTTCATGTTGCAAAGCACCCATGGTGTCCCGGTGAAAAGCAACATGAATGTTTGACTATGCCACAATAAAAACTGCAATCCTGATGGTAAAAGTTGATTCACACGCACATTTGTGAAACTGCTTCAGACAGTCCCAATAGTAGGCAAAGTCCTCCTTGCTACAATAGATGCTGCTTTTAGCTCCTTTGGCTGAATTTCCTTCTGTCTTTAAAGCACATTCAATGACTTTGACCTTGCTGAGATAGAAGGGAAGGTGACTGCCTGTTTTGTTTAGAGCTGGACAAAGCATTTTGAGGGAAGAGAGGAAAGAATAAACAGGAAGGTTCAAGAGTCATTGCAGCAATGCAGAACTTGTTTCTCAAATGTTTGATGGACCAGCACTAGTAAATGACATAAAGAATTCTTTAACCCTTCTCAGAAGACTTTGGTTCCTCTTTGTCCGCTTTGTTTGCCTCACATAGAAAGCAGTAAGAGCATTGCTCTCTAGGAGTATCCCACAGTATTACCTGTGCTGGACCAATGGGCACTGCCTTTTAAGCCTTTCATTCTCAGAAAACCCCAATTTTTAAAGTAGGCTATATGACGTGGTAGAGATTTGTGATTAAACCTTCCTAGGATATCAGCTCAACTCACAGTTCTGCTGTTGTCCAAAGAATGGCCAGACTTTGCAAGCAGGGTCTACAAAGCAGTAAATAGTTCTCTTCAGCAGAAGGGGAACTTCCCTCTCTGTAAACTCTGCTGTGATTCCAGGCTCATTCCTGGGCAGAGGCAGTACAAGTTCATGGGAAATTTTCAGTTACCTTAGACTTCTAGACCATATAATGTCAGCACTGAGCAGTGCAGAGGACCTGTCTAAAGCCAGTTGACAAGGTTCAGAAGGAATTATGGTATAATATCTTCCTGTGCTGCCTAGACACTGTAATACATTTGTTTCCTGCAGCTTCTTCCCCAAGACTTAAGGCATTCTTGTGAATTCTGTTTGTGTACTAGTTCTGCTCTGGGAATTTAATAGCACTTGCTGGCTGTTTGGTGATAAAACAATGTAGGAACAGCAGCACTCCGCTACTCTACAGTGCTGCCTATTTTGAGTTTCATATTTATAGCAGGAATACATGCTGAATGGTGCAAAGAGTTGGGGAAGTCCATTCAAAAAGGCAGCCTGAGCTCAGCCCATTCAGCAAGCAGAGGTAGCCTCCGTCCATGTGAACAGGGCAGTTTCAGATAGGGTTTTCAGAAGTCCAGGAGAGTGATTACAACCAAAAAGTGCATTTTATATGTGACCAGACCAACATTCTGACAAATATTTCCTCTAGCCCAGATGTACTGAATCATTGAAAGAACATAGAATCAGCCAGCTATTTCAGAAAAAACCCTTGTGCTTGTCACAGTTGTTGGGTTTTCTTTTTTCTTTTTATCCCATTTTCCTTTTTGTTTTTGTTGTTTTATTTTGTTTCTTCTTGTTTTGTTCTTTTTACAAGTAGAAAAAAGTGGCAGCCTTGATTTTTTGATAAACTTAAACTGCTGGAGAGGCCAGAATGGTAAGGTTTTGTGTTAAGATAGATCATGATTTTTCATTCCTCTGGCTCTTCAGGCGCTCCTGATGCTTTAGCTGCTTACTCCCTTTGACCCCAAATATACAGACCCACTTCATGCTCCCCAAACCTGCAGAGACACACACCATAAAGACCCTTGCACTCCTAATACTGGAACCTTGCAATTGTAAAAGTTGAACCTTTTAGATTTCACGTATGATATCCTAGAGCCTTCTTCAACACTTTGGCCAATGCATATGCACCACAGAGGAAGGAAGGAAGGGAGGAACAGAGGAAGGGAGAAAGGGAGGACTGCACCACGTCTGCAAGAGCTTTTCACAGTTCCGCAAGAGCTTCCGTGGCGGGGACTCTTGAAGTACAAGAGAGGGGTAGGACAGAGTGAGAGTCAAAATAGTGGTGATAGTCATTCTTTTTTTTAGAGCTGTCATATTTGTATAAATCTATGATTGTTTAAGATGAGCTGAAAAGTTTTTTAATACATACATGACCTGTCTTGACAGTTAATTTTCAGACATGCCTTTCACTAATTTTAACAGAGATTTTTCTTTATTGTTTGTAAGTTTGCCTAAGATAATTAAATTTTGTGTAGACTAGAATAACGTTTGTTGCAGGCTGTTTGCCCCGACACCTGTTTGTTTTAGGTTTTTTCTTCCCAAAAGTCCAGTCTCAGAGCCCAAAGAAAGACGGAGCTCGCGGATTCAGGTTTCAACGTTGTTTATTCTTTCGTATCTCAGAGTCCGTTATCAGGTACTGCCGCAGAGCTGAGTACAGTCTGAAATCCCCGCAGAACTGCCCCCAGGCTGGGACGTCCTGCACCTTTTCTAGGGGTTCTGTGACCCAACCACCTTCCACAATGTATTTTTATTTATAACTCTATACCAATTAATTCTAAACATATCATTTCTACCTCTACCAATCTTTTCATGCCACCGTTACTGCAGAAGATGGAGGAGAGAGAAGAAAGAAGACGGGACACCACCCTAATTCCTCCGTCTTGACCTTCTCAGACTCCATTCTAAAAACCCAAATTCTATGTTTTTCACCCTGTGATAAGCTAAACTACTATCTATTTTAAACTCTCATGGCTTGTAGTTCTCGTAATGTTGGTAATTTTCCCCATGGGCTGAGGTCAAAGACAGTATAGTTTTGGGCTCTCTGCCAGGGTCTTAGACCCTCTTGTCAGGGTCCCAGACCCCCCAGGGCACCCAGAGGGATTCTCTGGACTCCAACAAATGTTCTGATAGAAGAGGACTTTTTTTCCTCTGACATTTTGAGACTAGTAACGTGAGCATTAGACAAAATTCTTTCTGCAGCAGTGGCTGTTGGAAGAGACTGAACACAGATTAACAGCTCTTGTTCAATTCTAAACAGGTACTAGAAATACCCTTTTAAAACATAGGCCAAATAAGTGATGTTTATCTTTTTCTTTAGCTGTATGCCATATCATTAAAAAGGGCACTGAGGACATAGGTCTCAGAGTTTCCAATAACAGGAGATGTCTAATTTTGACCTTCCTATTTACAGAAGGAAAAGATTAAAACTACGCATGACCTAGGATACTTTCCCCCCAGGTCTACATGGTAGTTAGCAGTCACTTCACCAGAGTCACTAATTTCTGGCAGCATGAAGCACCTAGCACACGTGAGCATACTGTCAAAAATCTCTATTTTTCTGTCTTTTGTGCCTGTAGAATAGAAAGAAGAGCAAATCTTCACTGACATTACCTCAGTTCTTTTCTTTCTCTAGCTCCAACTGGCAAAGAGAAGTGGACATGGTATTACTGCACCTTCTCTCACAGCCTCTGAGGGAAGAGGGAGCACCGGCTGTGTTTGCATTGAAAGGCACAGCGGGATATTGAGGCCCAGACAACTTGTAAAACCAGGATGGTTTCTCATATCTGAAGAAGCTAGGATTAACTTATTTGCCTAATACTAGCTTGTGGATTTTTTTTTTTTTGGTGACCATGTGAAGAGTCACACAACATTCTGCAGTATTTCGAATCTTGCCTGATGGCACTGATTAACATCTGAAGATGCTGGTGCATCTCATGTATTTTGCTGTATGTCTTGTTTGCAGTTGTTTCTAGATGCCATGAAAAAAAACGTTGTTGAAAATTGCTGGAAACATTAACTTTCATCCTCAGACAGGTCATTCTTGGCCTGTTCAAATTCCTGTCATCTGCAGGGACAAGACTACCTGTCAATATGCTCTTTGAAGTAATAAAACTTCTTCAAAGCCTTGCAAGTCAGCTCAAGAAAGCCTAGAAAGTGACAATATTCAGATAATCATTTTCCCAAATCTGAAAATAATGGTCACGATACACAGAGAAGGGAATTTCTTCCTAGAAAATGTCTGCCTCCATTTGTTCCCCTTTCCTAATGCCCTCAGATGACAGCAAGACAGGTATTGATAAAACAATCAGGGTCAACACCAATAGCAACACGGCACTGGATCAAAGAATTCATAAAAAACTCTAGGTCCACATCTGTCTGAATACCAGGCATGAGCTTATCGTGCCCCTCCTCCTAAATCACAGGTTTTTGTGATAAAATTAATTAGAATCTGAGTTTTGTGACTTGAATAATCCTTTCCTTGCCTGCAGTGGCATGTTGTTCAAACTGAGAACCGAATGAGATAGAGGTTTGGTCCTCTGCTGTTGATGCAGCATTTAATAAAGCATAGGGTCTCTCCAAAAGCTGGCACAAAATATGTATGAGGCAGTATTAAAAATTGACAGGAATGTAGGAGTGGTAAGTATGAAATTAGCAAAAGTAGAAAATAACTGTAAATAAGAATGAACAATGTTACTTTTTTGAGCACTCTGCTGAGCCAAGTGGGGAGGTTGAAGAAGCTAAATGTAGATATGAGACAGGAAAAGCAGCTGCATCCTGTAGTAAGGCTGCAGCCCCTTCTTCCCTTACATCCCATCTGGGCCAGCCACCAGCACAGCTCCTGCTTTGGCGAAATAGGAAAATAGATTTTACTGTCCCCAAACCACTCTGCTCACCAATTGCCACCCGATTTTGAGGATCCTGGTTGCCTGGGCAACATAACTGGGTGTTGCTGTGGAAACTCGGCTTCACTGACCACTGGGTTCCCCTGCCGCCAGGCGAGGAGATGGGAACTCTCCGCATTTGTGCTACCGAGTGGCAGGAGATAGCTTTGATAGTACTGGTGCTATCAATAAAGTTGCAAAATGGTGTTAATAGATTTTACCTTCACTTATTTAAGCCTCCTCTGCTCTTGACTTTTGGAGGGAAAAAAACGGGACGATAATCCATTTAGGTAATAGATTAGAGGAACAAAGAGTAGGAGGATGCGTTTGTTTATTTATTTGTGTCAGAAAAGTTTCTAAGACTTTTTGTGCACAAATTACTTGAAAAAACTTGAAAGCCTCACAAAATGTACAATTTCACATTGCATTAATGTAAGCTTTTTGAAGTTAATATAGCCCATCCTTCGCTATTAGTGTTCCTGTGTAGTCAGTTGGCATAAACCGTTCATCTCACAACAAACATATGCTGTCAGTAAAAGCAATAGCAGCTTCAGCCTGCATTAGCTCCTTGTTTCCAAGACTCATAACAAGTAGAAATGGTATTAACCATGTTTAACCCTTGTTCTGTATTTGGGGTAAAAGGAGTTATGAAATATCTGAAACAGAATGTTGTAAATTCCTCAATGGCCTCTGCTGGCTTTGAAAACAGAGCAGCAGCTCATTTTTCCTTCTCTTTTAAGTAACTAATTGGAAAAAACCACTATTACAGCTGACACTGACATCAAGGAAATCATAATAATAATACTTTGCACTTGTATGGCAGCTTTTATCCCAATTTTTCAAAGGATTTTTCAAACATTAATGGTCTTCCACTTTATTCTCTCTTGGTAAGGTGGTCACACGGTGGTGTGGGAGCTGAGGAGACAGAAGGCAATTTATAGGGTGGTGGGACACTAATGCAGAGTTTAGGAAGCAATGCAACCTACTGACAACAGCTCTATGGCTAAACCATGTTTAAGATAAAATAATCTGTCTAATCTGTCACTGTCAACAGTTTGCTGCAGTAGAAAGGGGCAAAATCTTCTCTGTAATCCATTGATTCTACTGTGGATGCTACAGCAAAGGAAGCTAAGTTTTGATTGGTTTAGTAGGATCTCTTCATCTATTTACTTTAGCAAACCATGGTCTTGTTCTTTTTTTTCTTCCACAATACTTAAAAATACATGTAAAAATCTGTAACTGTGGTATGTCAACCTATGTTCACAGACGGCAATAATAGAGTAAAAATCCGGAATAATTTGAGTAATTGTCCTGCTTTTTTTACACTTTTGGGGCTCCAAAATATTCTGCACTTGAATTTATTCAAATAAAGAATTTTTGGCAAGTCAGGAAAAATATCGCTCTTTCCCTCTCTTTTTTTTTCCTCCTCTTTTTTTTTTTAATTGGAAAAAGTACCATTTTCTCACTGTTAAAAATATTCTCAAATTTGATATTCAAGTGAGTAAAGGAAAGAAAGGATTTTTTTTCCCACTGGAAGGGTGACATATGAGTAGCCCTTTTAAAAAAATACCTCCATATCCAATGTACATAAACAATCAGTGCTCTGGAGGCATCTCTTAAATGACCTTATGGACATAGGGAATACTATGTTATCGGCGGCTCTCAGGAAACCCTGCCTTATCTGTAACTAATATAAATCAGAGGAGCTCTGATGAAATCTGTGGAGCTACATCAGTTTACACAGTTTACTGAAAATCATGCTCAACTGTTCCCAGTCAAACGAAGGCACACAATTCTCCATTTGCCTCAACAAAGGCAGATGCTTTACCTCCTTACCTGCTCCATTTGCTTTAATGAGGTGTTCACAGCAAAGCGTAAATGGTACCATTTAGACGTCAACATTAAGCATGGCCATGTTTTAAGAGTAGCACTTACGGAAATTAAATGCGTAATCTGAGCTAATGTGAATGGTGTATGACTGTTGTTAAATAAAGCTAAAATGGACAAAGTAAAATTCTCTCAAGTGCCTCTAACGAAGGCATGTTGTTAGTTTTGTGAGTTACATACAAGAGGCATAATCTTGCTACACTGGAAATTTATCCATTCAGGTTTTTAACATGGAAACTGGGGATTTGGATGACTGTGTCTGTTCCGTGGCACTAGCATTATCTATTACGACATTAGTATTTTATATGCAAAATTCTAAAGGTAGAGAAATGTTGTGTGTTAGGAAATCCTGGGGAGGGACTACAGCTGTTCTGTGTATGCAAGGAGACAGGCGGGTGCTGTTTTGTCACCCACATTACAAATATAAGTAGCAGAGGCATGATTTCATAGATTTACCCTGGTTATGTTGGCTGTGCTGGAATTATACCAGATTTACTTCTGTCTGAAATGAGAATTGGGACTAGCTAATTTAGCTTAGTGTGCTGATATGAAATAGAAAGTGAAAATGTCATTCATTTTTGTTTCTTCTTGTACCAAGAAACTGCTGGAGGCCTTGTAGGAATGGAAATGTTAGTACTAACATTGTATTGCTTGTATATATATATATATGTGCGCATGTATATCTATCTATCTATCTATCTATCTATCTATCTATCTATCTATATGATTTTCACTATATTTGCTTTAAAACAGTTTTTAGGAACATGTTATGCCTTTGTTAAGGCATATCTTTGATTACTGGCTCTAACCATGTTTATGAGGTCCAGCCTGTCATTTTTTGTGTGTCTGTATACTAACCTGAAGACAAAGTAATAGCCTTTGCTAGACTCAACAAAGCCCTGTATTCATGGGAAAAGCATTATCGCAGATAAAAAAAATCTGATTTAAAATCATTTTCAGACCTTTCTACTACCCTTAGGTTAAAAAAAAGGAAAAGAAAAAGCAATGAATAAATTAGTAGCCACATCATCGTTCCAACAACCTAATTTCAATAGTATCGTAATAAAAGGACAAAGGTCATAGATTAAAGTATTGTAATGGAAATGCAAAATCTATATCTGCTCATAGGTTTAAAACTGTATTTTTAAAGATAGTACCAGAAATGATTATAATTTGAGCCTAGTGTCACTAATAAGAAAATAGTTCTATTTCATTCTGATTCAAGAACCAATATTTACAAGTGTGGTTATATAAGCATAAATAAGCAGTTAACAACTGTACTGAGAATATCTGCATGGAGTTTTGGGTCAGCTGTAGAACTGTTTGTCTAATGCTCTTATCAAGACACCTGTTACAATTTAATCTTTTTTTCTCTTTCTCTTAGTGGGAGGCAAGTAATAGACTCAGGATGCGGCTGGAAAATGAAAACAGGGGTATAATTTTTACGGTTTCTGCCAAAATGTTAAAAATGCATCAAGTTTATAATTAATAAATTATAAAGGTATCCACAATACTTAGACTAAAAGCACAGAGAGTAATGCAGGTCAGACTTACTGAAGTCTGGCATCCAGAATGCTCTACCCTAAACAAACAATCCTGTGAGAGAACCAAAACTCAGCTTTGGTGAGAGGACCCAAAGTGATTTCTGTATCAGTAAGTGCAGAAACTTCGTCTCTCCCTCCACGGAGAGGAGATAGAATAATTTCCTACAACTTCAATATGAACAGTTCTGTTCCTTCTTCCTACTGTCCCTCAAAGTCAGAGGCAAAAATGCATGGAGGAGGCTGTAATGAATAACATGTATATTAAACTTTTGTCTGCAGTTTTTTACATGTGATTATTTAAAGGAAGATGAATAATATTGGCTTCTTATGGTATATTGCATTCCCTGCCCCTCCCTGCCAACTCCCCCTAGCCCCCTTAAAATAGTTTTACATACGGTCGAGGATCCATACAAAACTAACTGATATTCCCTCTACCTAATGTGATAGTACATAGTGTGGAAAAAAAGAAAAAGTCATTTAACTTCTGTCATTTCCTAACATAATACTTAACAAGCAGTTTGCAGTGCCAAGGTAATGCTGTAGGACTCTTTCTCACCGGATCAGAACAGTAATAAAGAAGCACCTGAAGCATGCCAGGGCTTTGTGTTCAGGGGATCTGTCTGTATTGCACATCAGGCAACAGACCTAGGGAACATGAGAATGTGCTTAGCTGGGAGGACTCTTCTCATTTTCACCTGGGCATGCAAAGGTTTGCAACCCTGCTCTGTCATCTATCATGGTGCCAGTTGAAGGACAGTGTGGAGTAGAGCAGTCTACAGCCTTTCAGGTTGTTTTCTTCCACGGGAGTAGAGCCCTGACTCCTGCAGTGTTGTGTTGTCTTGTGGCCACCCCTGGTTTTCTGTCCTGAGCCTCCCTTGCTGAGGTAATGAGTTTGAGAGCAGAGATATACAAACAATGATGTACCATTAGTGGCACACAGGCTGCTTCATATCTGTACAGCCTGTGGAGAAAATTGGTCCTTCTGAGCATGCACAGGACACAGGAGCTGCTGCTGGCAATGTGTCCCAAAGTAGCTCAGCTTGGAAAAACCTGATCTGATGCATAGTGGAAGTGCAGAACATCTACAGATCTTTGTCCAGCTTAGTTCTTGTGCTCTCAAGTCTCTTCTGTTGCTAGCAGGACTGACCTCTTACTCTGAAGTTTTTCTTTTGAAAAGCACCTCCTCGCTTGCCCTGAAGTGTTTGGAGAGGTAAGGTGGGCAGACCTCCTCCAGCTTCTTCCTTCTGGAGGCCAGGGTTAGGAATGGCATTGAGCATGGACCAGGAGGGTGAAAGGGAAAAAGGGGCTATTTATTCTGCTGGTTAGAAGACTGTTTTGCCTGTGTGGAACTTACTTGCTGGTGGCAAGAGAGGAGCCTTGACTTAAAGGTGGAAACCATAAACCAATCTTATGCAACCTTTTCCTGGGAACACAGTTTTTTGGAGTAATAGGCCATTGTAAATGCATGCATGAGAGTGATGGGATGTGAGGTGAGGCATGGGCTGCACTGAAGTACAGCTGATGTTTGGTTTAGCCCATGTCTTCACCAGCCTCTTGTGAGCCAATCAAGAAACGCTATGAGCTACAGCTATAATCTGGTCTCCTCTGCCCTTCTAAAAATTCCTTGGGATAAATATATTCTGGAGATCACAGACATTTATTTTGTAGAAGCTGGATCTGTCTTGTCTTCATGCATTTCACAATTTTCCAAGCTAAGCAGATTTGGTCCTCATTTATGCATGCTGTTAGGCATAAAAATGGATATTGTTCATAGTACGAGCTTCAGTGAGCTATTTTCTGCAACATATTTCTTTTTAATATTTAGTTATTTAATTTGAAAATATATACAATTCTTCAGACACCTTTACATAGAGGGCTTAGTCTTTCAACCCAAACTATTACAGAGATGTTTCCAGAGCTTGTATTTCTTCGGTAAGGGAAAGGGAGATGTTTTGGGGTGTTTGTTCACAAATGCAGCTCACACTGCATGATTTCAAACTCCTTCAGTGCAAGAGGAATGTGTTATCTTCATTCACCATTTCTTCCCACAAAGGAAGCTCAGGTAGGATTCTCATGTCAGTGCAGAAGACGCAAATCTGACTATGTAAATATGTGTGTGTGTGTACACGAGTTTTAAAGGAAAGCTGGATTTTTCCACAGAAACTCCTCTAGCAAACCAGTGTGGTGCTCTGTGTTTGGCTTGGCCTCATCCTTCTGTGCAATCGCAGAATGAAGAGATGGAAAACAACTTGCACATAATTTGTGTTGTGTCTCTTTTCCAGTGACGTTCTGTTCTTTACCCTGTACTGCTCAGGTTTTCCAATTTGTTTTTAAATAGCTTGTGGTTATGGCTTCTCCTTCTTCCCTTGGGATACTATTCCACAACCTAATGGTTCTCAAAATTAGAATTTTTCCTCCATCCCAGGTGTATGACTTTGTTTATAAAGCGGTGAATTCATGCAGTAATGTGCATGGTGCAGATGTTTCACATGGGGACATTTATGTGAAGTACTTCCATTGAAAAATGGGGGTAAAATCAAAAAAACCTTATTAAGTGAATTTACAATATATGATGTGTAAACACGCTTTTATTTTGCAATTTCACTACAAATTTAGCGACACATACAACTGTAATACTGTATTGCCACATAAAAATTAATTACCAAGAATTCTATTTTTCCAAAGCTTAGGATCACAGCAAATTAATTAAAATTCTTCATATAAAAGAAGAAATTTCATAATATATTCTTACAAAATATACGTATAGTACATTTCAACCTTTTAAAATTTGTGACTATAACAGGGGCTTTTTTCTTTTCCTGCCTTTTTAATAAGGTGGCAATTGAGATCTATCACATCCATACCATGTATCACTGTTTTTATTAAAGAATTCTTGTGAAAATAAAGCACTTCTTTTATTCACAAAAATCATAATTGCAACATACATAAAACCTGTCAAAGATCCAATTTCCAATATTCTAATGAATATCAAAAGAGTCCAGCATTTGTGACTTTGACAAATTGCAAATGAGGTTTTATTCATTAAGAGGGCCGCTAATGTTTATTTAAATGCAATTTACTGTTGCATTATTGATTAGCTACTGCAAAATTATCTTACAAGGAGCATGTGTAGCAAGAAGATTTCAGGTTGAGAAAGCATTTATCTAGGGAAGGCCTGTAGGCTTGATTTAGGCCCCAGGACATGAGAGTTTTAATTTATCTGGAAAGAAAGGCCTGGTGGAAGGTTTGCTTTGTTTGCATTTAGACAGCAGATGAAAGGGGTTTTGATGTTGAGCTGAGAGAAAATGGCTGCCACTCTTGTTATTCACAGAGAGAACTGAGCAAAAGGAAAAATCTATTATAGGGGGCAAGATAAAAAAATGTCTGTCCTCCCCTTCCCCCCTGCCCCCAGCCCTATTCAGCATCAGGCTATATGTGGCTTGTTATTTTTGGAAGGAGAAATAGTAAAGAAAATGTTGCTTATTACCTAAAATCTCTTTAACCACCCCACCCCCCCCTTGCATTTATTACTGACCCCAACTTGTTTTTTCAGTGCCACAAAACTCCAGTGAGGTTGCCATATCCGACCTGAGAGCACAAATTAAATCTGGGCCTATATATTTTACTGAAACCTGAATGTATAGTGTTTTCACTGCTTCCCAACATAAACACTTTCTGGTAATGTTTCATGGAACTAATTGATAACAGCTCAAAGAATGATACAGAGCCTCTTTGCCTTCCATCTTAAGGAGGGAGGCATCTGCAGTACTCTACTTGTTCTAGCACTGGTTTTGTCTACAAGAATCAATTAGTCATGTAAACCACTGGCACGAATCCTATCCTTCCTGAGGGATTCTGCTGCAAGATTAAATAGGACTCAAGCAAATACATATAAGGGATAGAGATTTAAGAAGGGGTAGTCACCCCATCGATCTAACAGACAGAAGCCTGTGAACCTAAACAAGGCCACTGGATCAGGTGGAATCTGGTAAGCAGGCAGCTTCTGTTCCTGAGATAAACTATTTTAAATTTCCAACTTGGAGAAAAGTGTCTTAAACAGAACAAACATGGATCAAGTAGCAGGACCTGAATGTCCTTTTCTGGACTCATTGCAATCTGACAGGGCTTCTCATTTCAAATGACAGTCAGGAAAACTTGGAAATCTCTCAGCCAATCGCGAGGAGGAAGAATCATCCGACTGACATTAAATCTGAAACTCAAATATTACACCAAGACCTTTCAACTTGCTCATTATTCCATTAAACCAACTGTAAAAGCACCATTTTTCATCTGAAATGAGTTTAGAAAAACTTTCATTGTGTGACTTGGTCCACAAATGAGAGTGATGGGCGCAGAATGATATTTTCCTTCAGGGCTTATACCTTTAGTGACTCTGATGATGATGACTAAGTATCAGATCTGACAAGCTGAAGGTTAATTACTCACTCTGTGTTTCAGGTCTGTCAGGGCAGAATATCAGCATCGATTTATTTACCAAAAGTCAGGAGTATTTGGAATTTACATTGGGCATAGAGAACTGTTGTTCTGAATACTTGTTGTCTTTAGAACAATGCTAGTCTTCTACTAAACTGAAAATGTTTCTCTGCTTCCCGTTTTGGTCTCATTTAAATTTCTCTTCTTTCCTCAACTTCCAAGGATGTCTTGGTATTTTTCGTCTTTACCTTCAGTCCTTGGAAAACAGTAAAATACTTTACATCATATCAGTGAAGATCATGAGCAATTAGAAGGCTCAGACACAAAGCAAAGTAGGTGGTGTAACTTTGAGATGGATAAATATATCCATAGTGGTCTGTTAGAAAGTACAGAAAACCTTAAATCACACTGTTAATGGAAAAGTCTTCTTAAAAAAAAAATCAAGTTGGTGACAAAAGCCTTTCTACATGAATGTGACATATTTCAATCATTAACTGGTGAGGAAAACAGATTAGGTGGTGCTATTGCTGCAGCAGAGGTGAGGGATGTTTGCAATGCTGCAAGTGAAGCATTGCTTGGTAAACTTTTTAGCCTTTTCCAGTTTC
>WEIT01019906.1:2162-14531 GCA_013389985.1 Dryoscopus gambensis | reverse complement strand
TTTTTTTTTTTTTTTAGTCCACAATTAAAATGGAAACAAAAATTTATGGGAAAAGGGTATACTACTTATATCTATATCTACTTTTATCACATATTTTTAAAGGCCTCTGGAGTCTTCCTTAGCAGCATTGCTCTCAACTTCTCTCTGACCTTGTCCTTCATGTGTCCCCATATCCCTCTGTCTCCTCTGTTTTGCCAAAACTTAGGTTCTTGCTCACTCTTCTGTGGTTCTTCTTTCTACTTTTCTCAAAGCACCTCTTGCTTTCTGATGCCTGTGTTTAGTTGGGATTTATTTCGGTGCAGTTAATTAAATATGGATTTCACCTGGGTCATGTTGGAAGCAGACATCAGAATTCCACTGGCACTGTATTGATGCCATTATGATTTTTTGCTTTTTCATGTACCCCCTCGTACAATCTTTCATATACCCTTTTAATGCAGCTTTTATGTATCCTTAGTGCTTTTAACCCACATACTTGTAACTCCCTAATTCTGATAAGTAGCTTAGACCCAAAGTTCCGTTAAGCCAAGAGACTGAACATCTTGGAAGCCTCGCAGCTGGGGGTCACAAAGCCCAGACAGCAAGGTCCTCTGCAGAACACATTCTGTAAACTAAGACAGGCCCATCCAGGGGGAAGGTTCCTCAGGACAGGAGCTTCTCTTGATCCTCTCACTGGGGAATCTGTGATAGGTATGCTCATGTGCAAGGTCTGTAACTGTATACGCGAATCATCGTGGATGTGCATTCTTCGGGGTGTGCATTCTAGGGGGGTGCATCTTCTGGGGGAAGGGGCACTTTCGGGTGTGCGTTTTCCGTGTGCATTCAGGAGTGCATCCTGCCTGGATGTAATGCATCTAAGGATCCTTAAATAAATACCGAGGTAAAACCCTTTTCACCCTCTAACTGTGTTTGGCTTTTAATTCTAAGCCCAGGGAAAGGCAACATTTCCTGTCTTTCCACTTAAATATAGATGCAGTGTCCTATTTCCTTTTTGTAGTCTCTAGTATTCTGTTCTTGTTTATTTACTCAGACTATATATAGAGCTGCTCTTTTGTTTCCAGAAAAAAATTCCTTTGCATGTATTATCTATCCACAAATCCTTTTTTTTTTTTCTGTGTAGAAGCCTACAGCTACAGCTGAAGTTAAGTTGTGCTGAGATCCCTGATCAAAACATGCACACTTCAATAGAAACATCATTCATTGGGAATTTGCTCTGATGTTGCCTGCAACAAACATTTAGGAACTGTTTTATTTTCTCTTCTCTACGTCTGACTTTAATTTAGAACCTGAAGCTCCAGGTAGTTATATGTATATTTAAAATAATAATAGTAATAACAACAGTAATAATAACAACTGAAAAATGCTTTCTATGCAACACCAAGTAATAAAATTTTTATTGTTTTCTTTGACATTCTTAGTACCCCTAACCTTTAACAGAAATGTTCTCTATTTCTTTAAAAGGCTGATGGCTATCCCAGTAGCTACTCAAGTCTGTGTCTCGAAAACTAATAGTTTCTTAGTGTTTTCCCCAATATCTTTGTGCCAAAGACAAATGAGAATTTCTCTAATGTTGTCTTCTAAGCCAAAAGGAGTGTCAAACAAAACAACATTCTGTATAAAATAAAATCAAAAAGAAAGTTGACATCCATATAAGACCTTGGGGAAAAATGCTACTTGTATATGCTGAGAATCATAAATTTGTTCTTTTTACTTTGAGTAACTTACCTTGAGGATTTGGCATAACATGCATAGAAAAATCTTGGAATAAGGAATATAAACAGAAAGACTGTGCAATGCAAGGGTACAGAAATGTAGGAAGAACAGTTGTGCTGGTGGAGCCTTGGTCCTGTGCATATGGGATGGCTAAGAGTCGGATCGGATAAGTCAAGCAACTCCTATCGCCTGATGCAGGATATCCATGCTAGATGTACAGAGGAAAAGCGCAGTGTTCAGACTATACTGTCTGTGGTGGGTTGACTCTGGCTGGATGTCAGATGCCCATTAAAGCCACTGTATCACTCACCTCCTCATCTGAAACAGGAAGAGAAAAGGTAACAAAACTTGTGGGTGAAGATAATGACAGGGAGGGATCACTCACCAATTACTGTCATGGGCAAAACAGACATGATTTGGGGAAATTAGTTTATTACAAATGAAAACAGAGTAGGATTAGAAAAAAAAAAAAAAACAACAACTGGATCTTCAAACAACTTCTCCACACCCCTCCCTTCTTTCCAGGCTTAACATCACTACCCATTTTACCTAACTCACTTTACCTAACTAGCCCAGGGAGACAGGGAATGGGGGCTGTGGTCAGGTCTTCATAAGCTGCATCTGCCACTCCTTCCTCGTCACAGGAAGGACTCCTCACACTCTTCCCCTGCTTGCCATGGGGTCCCTCATGGAGCCTGCTCCAGCACTGCCTTGCCCTAGGGTCACAGCCTCCTTCAGTTGTACCTGCTCATTTGTATGGTCCTTCATGGGCTGCAGGTGAATCTCTGTTCCACTGTGGACCTCCATAAGCTGCAGGGGGACATCTTGCCTCACTGTGGTCCTCATCATGGACTGCAGGGGAATCTCTGCTCCAGCGCATGGAGCCTCTCCTCCTCATTCTCAACTGACCTCAGGGTCTGCAGAATTCTTTCACATATTCTTTTCTCTCTCTGGTTGCAGACAGAGTTGGTTTTCATATTTTTCCCCCCTTCTAAAATATATCCCAGATATGCTACCACCATTACTGATGGGCTTGGCCTTAGTCCACCTTGGAGCCAGCTGGCATTGGCTCCCCTGGATATGGGAGAAGCTTCTGGCAGCTTCTGACAGAATCAACACCTATAGGGCTTCACTACCAAAACCTTGCCAAGCAAAGCCAATCCATTGTCAAGTTCCTGTTCTGGATTTACTCTCGAGCTTGAGGACCAAAGAAACTCAGAGAGCAGAGACATGAACTTTGGTACAGAGTATTTCGAAAAGGAGGGATTATGTAGAAATAGTGAAGCATAATAAAGAGAAGTTCAAGAGGGATTCAAATGGCAAAACACTCAAAATGCTTGTGAATAGGAAAGAGAATGTTTAAAGATACTGCCATGGATTCAGCAAATATATGCTAACTACCAAAACAGTTTCTAGAAAGACAATTCCTTCCTCCCAGACTGGTGCATTTTAGGCAGTAGGAAATTAGCAATGAGATGAAGGACATTATTAAATGTAAGAATTTTGACTTCCAAATTGAAGTTCTGTTCAAGTGAGGAAAATAATGAAGAAAAAAGAAGAAAAAAGAGAAAAGCTTTGGCAAGTAGGTGTTAAACACAATGAGGCAAGCCAAAAAAGAGTTCTGAAGAGTGGGTTGTTAAAGGCGTAAGAACTAAAAGTGAATTCTCTTCAAACACATCAGAGGCAGGACTTGTGAGATAGTCTGTAGGGCCAGTAGATGATGGATATAGGAAAAGAAAGCTCAAAGGAAACAAAGCCATGTAGAGAAGCAAAATGAATTCTGTGCTTCTTTGTTCACTGGGAAGAGGGGAGGGAGAAAAGGTAGACCAAAAACTTTGTTTACAGGAGAAATACCAGAAAAGAAGCAGCATCAACTTTTAAAGAACAGAGTTATCTCTCTCTAATCTGTTCCAATTTCTCAAAGGAGTCACTGGATTTGCACGCAAAGCTGATCTGATGGAAACAGTCTGCATAGATGTCTCCAAGTGCTTCATCAAAGGCTCCTAAAAAACCCAGCCTATCATGCTTTAATGGCCAGATAATCACACATGAAAGCTCAAAGATAGGCACCTACCTCTGTAATGAGGCACCTGAATAAATTATTTGCCTCTTTTTTTATTTTTTATTTTTTTATTTGTACAGGTCTTGCAACTCATTTCATTGGGAGAAGAATGTGGTTTTGGTTGTGCAGAAAGTATGGATTGTTTTATATAGTAGTTCAGCATCAGGCATTCAAACTGGCACAATTGCCATTTGATGACCATACAGGGACACGCTTTGACACCTTTGACTATAGCCATATGCACAAACTGCAGAAAATAAAATATCCCTTTTGCCATATATGTGTTGAGATGGAAAATAAACCACTTAGTTCTATTTTCACACTTCACCCGGGTGACAGACAGAAGGACAGATTACCACTGAATTAAAATATTTTTTACCAGCATTTATCTGAGACAAGAAATCTCAGCTTCATTGAACTATCATCTCTATAAAAACTCAGAGTAAAGACACAAAGATTGTAATGTAGGAACAAACACAGAAAAATTAATAGTGTACAAGTACAAAGATGGAATGAAATAATTATGACATCTCCCTGCTATTAAGAGTAGCAGCACTTAGAACAATGACAACACCAGCAAATCCTGGCTGACTAGTGCCAGAGTTCCCCATGATCCACACCTCAGGTATTCTTCCATACCACTGCTGTGAGAAGTTTTTACTATTCTGAGGCAAGAGAAAGAAAATTTCATTGTGCAATCTGATTTCTCAGCTTCATTTTCCCTGAAAAATGTAAGTCTCTATCACAGTAGCAAATTAGCCCTCGAAGATGCTAGATTGGCCTGACAGATTTGTCATTTGATACTGCTGAAGTTGTTTTGGAAATCGTCTTAAAATAAAATGGCGTTGTGCGTGTTTATTAACGGAATCTGGAACCTGCAGAGCCTGTGTATGTTTCGAGTTTTATAAAGAGCCTTTCTATAGAGTCATTCACACAACCAGTTATTTGGGTTGAAAAGCACTCTACATGAAAACACTGGCTTGAATGTCAAAGACTGGAATAGCAAAGTTTTGCTAGGTTTTCTGTTTCAAATTCTGAAGTAAATTTGGTGACTTCAGAGAAATCCTACTGGGGATCACTCCAGGCTCTCCGAGGCAGCCAGTAATCTATAAATGTAACATTATAGCAAATCAAATCAGAGGAAGCATCATCCCAGCAATGTGTGTACCTCCTGTAAGATTTGTCTAGCCCTCCCAATAAAAGTAGTGGGTTATTTGTTTGGGGTTTTTGTTTGTTTGTTTGTAGGGTTTTAAAATTTATTTAGAAATTATGAAATAAACACAACTCCAATAATTTTTTGCAACAGAGGTTGGCAAGTGGGAGGTGTGCTTTGGTGTGTTTTCAGTTAGGCAGGTACAGCCATGTGAAGGTTAACAAATGCAGTGAAGATCACTGGCTCTGCAGGAACTTCTAAATACCTATCTGAAAGATGCTGAGGGTGAAATAAAGGAACTGTAGATGGTAGCTGTAAAACTACTTAATTGGTGACTGGTTTGCATTCTTCTATTTTTTTTCTTTTAGATTTTAATTTTACCTGTCTCATGCATCTTCTAAAGAAACATGAGGGTTCTTGCCAAAAAGCTTGAATGGCTGGTATTTTGCCAGAAAGACCTCTGCCTGCCCCCAGGATTGGCACTCTGTCCCTCCTGCCTTTGATGAACTAATTACTTGGAGGAATTAAATTACAGTAACAAATCGGCACCTCATCATGATTGGAATCTGTTTGAAGTAGGCCTTTTTGTTACACATTGTATTTTATAATTCCTTTTAGAATGGCCTATTGAGGAGATCTCAGTAAGATTCATGCTGGTGGGACAGTCTGTGGAACATTGCCATTTTATTTTATATTGCTCTGAAGAGTGGTTGCTCTACTTTGAAAGAAGATTTAAAAAACAGTCCAGAAGGTAGATGATGGCTCAGTTTTTATTCATTCAGTCTTGTCATCATGTTCAAGTTTAGAGATGACTTTTCTACTTGCAAGCCTTGCAGACTCCCCCAGTCCTTTGAAAGTCAACCTGGCTTCTCTTTTTTGCAGAGTCTCTTAAAAAGCCTATCCTGATTTTGGCTCTGCAGCTCCATTAACTGAGTGCATCTCTGACAGAAGGCTAGGATTGCAAGGTAACTGCTGCCATGACCCTGCTTGCTTGTCTATGCCTTTGCCTCTAGGAGACTCAAAGATGTTTTTTTCATAGATGGAGCAAAGTTCTCAGGTGTTATTAAAAAAAACCCCTAAACAATGATTCCACTGGAAAAGGCTTATTGATCAAACCCAAGACTTCTCAGAGCAGTTTGAGAATTTGGATTCTGCTTTCCATCACAGAAAGTTTCCCAGGTTCAAGATAAAACCTGATCAGAACAAGGAAAAGAATCTGACTCTCACTATTAAAGGCATTTGTGTTAGAGAAGCAAAGAGAAATAAATGTTGTCTTAGAACACACTTTGTACAGCTCTGTATGAAAAAAGAGGAACTACGGATCAACCCTCCCCATTTTTTAGCCTAACACAGAGTTAGCATCTCCAGTATTAAGTGATTCTACCTGCATGAATGATCTGTTATTTTGGTAGCAGTTCATCTGTGATCAAAAAAAAAAAAGGACAAAAAGAAAAAAACAAATCAAAGGATACCTCATCCTTGGCAAAATAAATATCTCACCTTCCATGTGCCAAAACAAATGAGAGAGAACACAAAGCCATATTGCATGAGGTAATCCAAGGTTCATTTGCCTCTCAGATATTGGTCTTACAGCTTGCTATGCAGACATGTCTTGTTATGTAAATCAGAACTAAAATTCTTCACTTTTCCCACTTCAGAAAGCACCTGTCAGGCAGATGCCCTTAATAAAAGGACTATAACCTCCTACTCTTCCTCTCCATGTATTGGCACTTGCTTCCTAAATCATTCCTCTGGAAAGACTACTCCTGGAACATGGAGATAATTCCTGATTAACTAAGGTAGCCCTAACAAAGACATTAAATACAAATTAAGAGTGCAAAAATATCGTTCCTCGAAAACCTTATTATGGATTTATGGCTTAAGAGACAGTATAATCTTGCTTTCTTGGTCGACAGAGAAATTTCCTAGGAAATCTGGAGAAGCTCCAATTCTGAAGACAATTTTGGAAACTGGGCATTTCAAAGGATTGGCCAGAGCTCTGCACTGTGATGAGATTTCTGATTGAGATCTTCATCCTAATATTAACACTACATGTTCTTAATTTTTTTACCTTCCACGTGACTTAGGTCAGGATCCATGCAAAACCCACAGGAGCCAGGTGGTCTGGATTCCTCACAAATCTCTCATTGGATACTACAGCCTTAAAAAGCATAATTTTTCAAAAGTGAGATAAACCTAAACTGTCTATAAAATACTCACATGTGGTAGGTTCTAGAGTTGCTAATGCAAAAGATAGGCTGATAGTAGTGTTTATTTTCATTTATTTTAATGTCTTTGTGCAATAGAAGAGTGGGAAACAGCACATACACACTCTGAGGCAGGACCTAAGTTTGGAATTGTGAAGAGAAAGAAATAATAAGGCAAAATGTGTGGCTGAAGTAAGGAACACATGTAGGAAATAGCACATTGACATAAATTAGGAAATCTGTGAGTTCCATCACTGGAGAAAACAGCCTATTAAATGAGAAGACCTGGAAAGCTGGAAAGAAGTAGGAATATAAGAGTAGGCAGGGAATTTAGCATCAAAAAACCCAATAAAACTTTTTTGGTTTCAGCAATTAAAATGGAAGAGGGGGAATTAAAATATAAAAATGTAGATTTGTTTTGTACATTCAGAATTCTAAGTCAGGAAAAACAAATAAAAACCCCACTGCTGTGGGTTCCACATTGAGTGGGATGCCAAGGATAGGGGAGACACATCAGGACTGCTTGAGGGGACATCTGGCAGAGCAGAAGCTGCCACTCTGTGCAGGATGAATATTCCCGGCATCCCAAGTGGCCTGGCGAGGAGCTGCAGTGGCCAAGGTGGGGGCATCACTACAAAAGGCCTTGCTGCCCAAAGCATTACTACTTCTGCTCCTGTGGAACTCAGGTGTCTCTGCTTCCAGTCTTTCTCCCTCACTTTAAAGTGCAAGCACCTCAGGAAAGAGGCCTCCCACCAGGGTATAAATATACCCTATCCTGAATTTCATGAGCAGTCACAGATATGTGCACCATTTTATCAAAGACTCAACTTCGTCTGACTTCAACCAAACATAATGAGAAACCCTTTTGAGAATAAATTGGAATAGAATGAGCAGAGCAGTAAAGGCAGCTTTATCAGAAGAATAGATCTCAGTGACCTCTCTGGGGTTTTTTTCCAGTCTGCCATTAGTAATAAAAAGCAGAGGTATAATGAACATTGCTTTCTGCAACAAAAGTGTTAATTATTCCTTCTCTCCCACAGAAGTAGCAAAATGTCATTGATGACTGGTTTGCAAATTCTATAAAATATGCTTTCATCCAATTTTACTATCAGAAAGAATCAAATCATTGTGTATGTTTTAAATTATATATATCTTTCAGATCACTCTGAATTTTTCTCCTTGGTACGAATGGACTGTTCTTAGTTTAGCATGACTGAAAACAACAATGAATATTAAGGTAGTTTTATCATGCCATTTAGTATGCAGAGAAGAGAATATGTTCTATTGCTAACAGATATTTTTATAGTTAAATATGAGTAATTGTCATCTAGTGCGCTTGATGACAAACTGGAAACTTCAATTTACAAAAAAAATATTAAACAGCATTTCCTACATAAATAGGAGAGACATTTTGGAATCAAATGGGAAGAAAAAACTCCAAACCACAACTCTTTGCTTTTCCACTTGAAAGACTCACAGAGGAAGACCAGTGAAAATAATTAATGGAATGATGTACATTATACTGCAAACTAGCATTAATTCCTACATCAATTTTTTCAGACTTTCTTGTTTTGTAAATCACAAATGACTAAAAGCATCTGCAGTGTGAGAGTTCCGTAGAAATGCTTGGAGAAGATTTTGAAGTGGTTGCAAAGCAAAGAGAACTGATAATGCTTTCATACTAGATTAACAAATCTATTGTTTATTACCTCAGTGATATGACATGCTGTGAGGTGCCTATGCTCATGCAGTAATGATTAGCTAGCTGGCTAACTTCCAGCCAGTAGGGTTATTAACACTATATTGTGAAGCTTCAATGTAAGTTTGATTTCCTTGTACCATATATTGCATGAAGAAAGCTTGTATTAATCAATATAAATTATTCCCCAAACAGTAAGACATGATGGGGGTGAGCAGGACAGGCTGGAAATGAGGCGTTAGTGCAAAAAAAAAGCAAAAGAATAAAGGAGGTCATGAGTTCTGCCTTTAATTAATGTTGAAGGAAAGTCTTTGAAAGGAAGAAATCTAACGGCTAAAACAGAAGACTGACTAATGGCCTGTGCTAAGAAGCAGAATTGGGATGCAACCTTACACTTACCAAGTTTTTCCCATTATGCTTCAAGTTTTAGCTGAAAAGTAGGGATGCCACCTCCCTCCTACTAAAGAATCATTAATACATTAAATAGTTGACTGAGAATGCTTTATATTGGATCATAGGCAGATGGCAGAATTTAAGATATGATGTTGAAGTAATATGAACATACATAGATGAAGCCCAGAGTATGTATATCTTACTGTGTCTAGCTTAGTTTTTTTATTTCTCTTATTTTAGAAGTAATAGCCTCACGCATGTGCTTCCAGGACTACTCACCATGACAAAAATCTCAGTATTAAGTAGTGCAAATGCAGTATCTGACATTATTCAATAGCTTAGGAATTGAATAAGAGCATATAGAGTTCAGATGGACTGTTAGTGCTTATAGTTCACCAACCTTTGGACCAACAAAAAATCGTTCTGCTTATTTGAACTCTTGCTTCTTCTCTGGTGTTACACTGGAAATGAAGAAGACTAGTCAGTTTGATGGGCTAAGAACTGTGGGCAGCTACTGACTTCATGTTCACCTTTATGGACTATTGGATATTAATTTCTGGCCTCAGCCAGCATATCCACAAAGCTGGATGTGATATATGCCTCATAGGTGTGTTGTGGATCAGATGTGTTCAAAGTGTCAGTTGTGCTAATGAAAAGTGGTATACAAAACATTGCCTTGAATAGATGGACACAGAACCACTGACCAAAGAGGTCCTGGTATCAGACAGATTCCTGTGTGTTTGGACGACTCCTCAATGTGTTTTGCTTTTGTTTTGTTTTTATCTATATAGAGACATGAATTTTAAAGTATTTCTGTGAGCACTTAGCTCTGAGCAGGTAAACTGAGACCACAATGCTTATTGGTGCTTACACTTTTCCTGAGTTGGATTATGTGCCTAGTGCCAGCTGAGGAAACTATTTCCACACATTCTTAGCAGTAGATTGTATGAATGGAATGATTGATATCTGTGAGACTACATAAGCATTTTTAAATACTTAAGTAAAACGTGTACTGAGCCATAGGCTAAATTTAGCTTGGCTAAGAAGTGCAGCTTTGAACAGAACAATATTTCTATCCTATTTCAGTACATGCTTAACTTTCAGCTGGACGCATAGACCCACTGTGATCCATGGGACCCCTCGTGCACTTGTGCCTGAAGCTCCGCGTATGCTTAATGGACTGTTGGAGTTGGACCTGACAATAAAGAAGTCTGCTGGAATCCTGAAGGTCCATCTGCTTCCCTCATATCTAAACCTTGATGGAAGTGGCTTAAATGGCCGTGTTTTACTCCTCAGTTGGAGTGGGCTGAGGGCACACAACATGGCCAGTTATAGCCAGTGTTACCATCTGTCTGGGTTTTCCTAGATGTACTCTTTTTTTTCCTATGTACATTTTGATGTGGATAGTAGTTGCATAAATTTTTCTAAATGCTAGGCAGAAATATGGCAGCTCTAGGGTCAGCAGCTCAAATAAGAGGACATGACTTGGTGCCAAAAAGCCATAAGTTTTTATCTGAGATTATGCCAAACAGACTGTTTGAAAATAGATTTAAGATATAAAAAAGACATGTGAAGGTGTGCTTTCAAAACAGCAGTCTTTTTCACTCTGAAGAATTTTAATTGGACCAAAGTAAATTTTTCTCTAGACCATGTTTTTAACGAGATGTTGCAGTACTTCTGTTTTGTTTCCAGTTTCCAATATTAAGGATATGGATGCTACCATATATTTAAGCAAAAAAAGAGCAACATTAGAATGGTTCCCCACCACCTCCCCTGCCTTGAAAAATATAGAGGAACACCAGCAGTCAAAAAGCAGTCCTTGAAAAGTACAATTAGCTCTGCTGAGCAAATAACAAAGGTTTTGCTACTGTGCCACACAGCACATCTAGTGTTTTACACATCCCTAAAACTGAATTACTAGTGAAGTGAGTAACTTTGAAAATACAGAGGTTATTATGGTTTGTGTCTTTACACTTTTCATTTAATGTAGATAGCATATGGCTGTTGTACGAGGATGGATATAAGTGAAATAGTTTCCATGAATCTACATATACTTTGTCATATGCATATAAAATATGGAATGAAATATCAGATATGAAATGAAAAAAAATGGAAAAGAAAATAATCAAAGGAAATATAATTGAGGGAATGAACAGAGAAGAAAAGTGGATTTGCTTCTAGAAAAACTTAGAGAACAGAGATTTTAGAAAAGAGAATGGAATGATTAAAAACTAACCATAAAATAGATATTAGAAATACATAAAATGAAGTCAAAGCTTAGCATAAGGAATAAGTAGGCACAATTTCTAAAATGTGACAGATAATAAGAAAAAAAAATTAAGAGAAAACCCAAAGGAAATTAAAAATAGACATATGGTAAGAATCTAAATGAAAAGTTTAAAATTTTGTACTTAGCTATTAGCAATTATTTAAAATTTTAATCAGTTTAAAGGATTATCAACAGAAGTTGTAAATTCTGAGGGAATATTCTGTCTTGTTTGATACTATAATAATGAAGGGCATATACTTAAGGTGATTATGTCTCTAATTAAATGGGATTACTCCTGAGTTAAACTTCAGTTCCTCTTGGTTAGTCCTGTGATACCCTACTTGATTTATTCTACCCATAAGATGATAAAATAGGAAAGGTCAATAAAAATAAAATGGAAACATGTGGACCTAGTGAAGACTGCAAGAAAAGTATCAGTTTCTAGCTACTGAAAACAGTCAACTAACAGAAGAATTCACCACAGGGACCAGCAGATTCCCCAATAAACTGAAATCTTGCAATTTACTGGATGCCTTTCTGAAATGCATAATTTATTCCCAAGTTCTCTGTCAGATGAAGAAATTGTTAAGACTTTTTCGTCCGTGGGAAGACTGGCAACCACAACCACGGTGAAGAGAAATATTCTGTCGCCACTCTTTTCACGACAGTTCCTTACATTGACACACTGTTGCAGTGATATCGTGGGCATGTCAGGGTAGAGTGACTGTGTAGGCGAGAGCTCCTGTAAAATAGTGAAGTCCCCAAAGGCTGTGCCTGCCTGTTTGAATCACTAGGCAAAGCCTGGATAGGACAGCCCACATTTCATGTGGTAGCGAATAGCATCAGTGGTTCCTACCTCCAGTAGCACAAGGA
>WEIT01019905.1:4170-23511 GCA_013389985.1 Dryoscopus gambensis | reverse complement strand
TCATTTGTATTTAACATAATTTAGTACTTTAGACAGACTTGAGAGCTTATCTAAGAGAATTAATCAGCTGTTGAGGCTTAGAGAGGCAGCTGAGTCATTTTGCTGCGTCCCTACAGCAGTAAGACAGTTGCAACTTCATTTTTCTGTGTGAAGGACACAATTCTGAGGCTGTTTTATATCTGTGTATGGTTATGGGACTCCTATTGTGGATTTAAGAATGCAGAGACTCTATATTAGGAACCTGCTTCAAGTTCTCACAAAGCTTAACCTTTCTTGTCAGTCATCTGTAGACAGGTGTGAGGATTAACCACTTTATCTAATTAGAATCCTTGATTAGTTGTTAAGCTTTGCATTGTACTTGTCTCTTTGTGCTAAAGCCTGCGTTGCTGCAAGTTTGTTAATGGCATTCAAGTTACCAGATGAAACCCAGTCTGGATGTCTGCACACGCTGCAAACAGATCCATTTGAAAAATGTTGCCCTAAGTTAGGTCAGTACCCTGCAGCTCTTTGTGGACTATTCTGCTGCTGCACACAACATGAATTTTTCAAGTGTCTCACTCATTCAGTCTCTGTCTCTCTACCTCATTAGTGTGAGAGCAATTCAAAGCTGGAGGCCAACTTTCAATGTTCCAAATTATCCTTAGGGGAGCCTGGAGAATTAGATTTCTCCTGGCTGAAGTTGACCTTTATGAACCTACTGTCAGTGCATAAAATTTGGCAAAACATAATATCAACTTAAACTGCACTTACTCCTACAGCAGTAGCTGACTTATTTAATGTTCATACATGAGGTTGTACTTACAAGGAGTTTATTTCAGCTTAAGAGACTCAGTCTTTCCAAGAATTCAGATGTCCTTCATTTCTAGTTGAAGATAGTTTATTACCTTCTCGTAATTTTTTAACAATTGAATCATCTACATTGTCCATGGCAGAAAAATCTGTCTATTATTTTCCTGTCCTTTTTTTACTAGGAACTTTTCAAATAAGGACCATTCCCTTTAATCCCTGCGCAGAAAAAGGAATTTATTAAACAATTGTCACGTATCATTGAAGAGTTGAGATGAAGTTACTTCGGACAGATACATCTTTCCAGACTGTCAACTTCTACCTCTTTGTGAAAATTTGGTGCCTAAAGAACTACAGCCACTTTGTGACTCAGTTACGAAGACACATCCTCAGCTGCTCAATATTGAGCCTTTTTCTCAGATTTGCTACGTTAAATTCCTTAAAATCTCTCCTGAACTAGGTTCTCAGAAAGTGATTCAGGTTACTTATATAGTTGTCATTCTATCCCCCAAAATAAACCACTTTCTGAACCATGCTGGAGGACAATTACCTGTACGTGGTGGCAGAGTTTGTGGGCAGTGACCTCTGCTGACGGCAGCACTATGTCAAGATCAGGGTAGAAACCTTCCTACGCTTGTTCCTTTGAAGGTAGGACAGCCCAGAGCTTCAATTTGTAAACTTAAATTTGAATGACTGCATAATAGATATTTCTAAACATATTTATTGTCCTTCTATATTTGGGGGCAACATTGGCTCCACCGTATCCTCCTGTTTTATTCATGCTGGTAAGTGTAAAGCTGGTTAGAAAACATTGAATTATTCCCTTTTGAACTTAATTTTCAAAGTTGGGTTTTTTTTGATAAGGAGGTGTTATAAAAGTGTGCTTCGACAATTTCTGGGTAGGGAAAGAGTTGAATTTATGAATACTAGAAATCATTGTGCAGTCAAAGAAAAGCATTATTCCTTTACTGAGATTGTGTCTCTGGCAAAAGAGCAGGTACCTAGGGCAAACATCAGATGATCAATATAGATGCAGTAACCTCAGCTGACTGCTGTAATCTGTCAGTTTGATGCCTTTTGCTCTTGTGCTGAGTCGATCCTGGCTAATTACACATAATTTCACTGACATCAAGGAGGATGCAGAGAAAAAAAAACATCCAGAGCTAAAAGCTGTGCTGCCCAGATTCAAAAGGTTCTCAAAGAGAATCTCCCTTGACTACAAAATGATTTCCAGTATTCATATCCTTACCCTGGGTTTTTTAGTTTCACACCAACTTTAGGGTAGCTTATATTCAAACTTAGGATAGGGAAATAAACTTCACCCAAAAGTTTTCCCTTAATATGTAGGAATTGATCAAGAAAACTCCAGGGTAATATGCTGCATATTAACATATATTTTAATGACCCAAATTACTTGAAGAAGTAAAATAATCAGACTTAGATGAAAAAACCCCTGCTACTGAAAAGGAGTGGAGGCTAACTGAAAAAAAAAGTCTGTAAATGTTTGGATTCTCCTACCTGTTCTACTTTAAAATTATGACTTGTTTTCTGTGCTCCAGTTCTTTTTATTTACTCTTATATGGATTTATTTAGTCTCTTCTACTGCTAGAAAGAATCTGGTTTAGTCTTTTGCATTTGGTATAGTGAGAATTGAATATGATGAATGAAACAAGTAAGAAATAAGTATTGATTTAGCATTGTGTTTGTGGGCTGCTTGGCATTCTCTGGAAACATATTACATTATTCTGAGTTAATAATCAATTAGTAATAAGATTTCCATAATCCAGTAATAGCTGCAATAAAGGACAATTTACAGAGCTGGATATTGTTGGCTATAATAGAACGTGTAGCATTGCTTTTGCCCCCCATTGAATATTCCCTGGAATTCATCTTGTTGATAGAGTAATGAAAATGGTATTGACTATATTTAGTAAATATTACTGCATAAAAATCAGCAACCGTCCTGCCTTAAAATAAACTAGAAATAAATTGAATGCAATTAGTTTTCTTCTTTCCTCTTGTTATTAGAAGCTTCAATAAAATATAATGGTAGGTAGGCTGAAAAACAGACTTTGGAGAGCTTTTCTGAGAATGGGACAACTTATGTTTGTGCGAGCAGAGTAGAAAATTCTGCACTCTGATGAGGTGGAGTTTTATGATGCCAAAACATGTAAGGCAAAGGAAAATAAAGTTATGCTCATTTTCAAGACTTTACTAGTAAATTCCTCTCTCAGTCAAGATGATTTAGACATTCATCTCTCAGGCAAACATCCTAACCCACAGGCTTTCTCTTCCCCATTCCTCTTGAAATGTTCAGAATACAGAAGAGGATTCAAAATCTATTGAATATAAAAGTAGATCTTTTGAAGCATATTTCACAAAATCCAGCAGTTACAATCTAGGTGCAACTTCTGTAAGCCTGATTTATTTTTATTTGCAAATAACTGGTCTATTTTTCTACAAGTTAAATATCACTTTATCACTTGTTAGGCATTTATACATTGGTTTTAGTTATTAGAAATATGAGAAATTTGAACAATCTCAGATTTGTAATGAAGTTGTTATTATTCTGTCGTGAAAAGTGGAGATTTCCTTGACCCTTAGTCTTTGATTTGTCTGTGTCTTGGTTTGAAAAGACAGGTGTCAGCTTAAGGAAGGCAGGAGCCTCCCTTGAAATGGAAACTGTAAACCCCTCCCTCCGAATTATCAGAATTTTGAAATTAAGGAGCTCTCAGGAAAAGAAAAATGGGAATAGGAATAACAGTTCTTTACTAGGAAGTTTGAACAAGAACAAATGCAATAGTACAAAACAAAACAAAACAAAAACACTGACAGAGTCAGAAGAATACAACCTGACACCCTGTTGGTCAGAGAGTTGGTAGCAGTCCAATTAAACAGTGGCTGCAGTCCTCCTGTGGTGGTAGGTGTAGTCCTGTCGAAGCAGTGATCCTGTAGAAGGATGTAATTTTCCTCTGGAATTTCCAGTAGAGAAGAAGGCTTCTCCTCCAGGAAATCCAGTGGAAGCAGGCTGCTCTGGTGTTTGAGATCTCAGCTTATATTGAGCATGGAATGCCTGGTTCCTCCCTCTGGGTGGGACATCTCACAATGGGAAGATGAGTCATGGGCAAGGTGCTGATGGGCCATGAACAGGAGACAGTCCAGGAGCGAGTTATCTGGGATTCATGCAGGAGGCATTCATGGACCCATTCACAGGAGCACAGCCACACCTGGTCTCAACAGATGGTGATAGAATACAAGCTCCCAGGCACATCCCACCCTGCACCCCAGGACAGTCTGTCAGAGCTCCAGGAAGGTCAAGACCTTTGAGCCTGACCAGCGTGTCAGTGTCCCACTACAGGGCCCCTTCACAGACCAGTCCTGCTGGATCACAGGGTGGTTCAACTCACTTTGTCAGGGACACACCAACAGCACAAGCGAGACCCCTCAGTGGATCTTCCCACTCTGAGACCCCTCAGTGTGTCTTCATTCAGTATGTTCCCTGCTGCCGGTGCCTGCCAGCGCCCGCGAAGGACTCACACTCACATTTATGGAGTAACAGTCTTTATTAACATCAAATTGTGCCAGGTTAAGGTTTGAGGATTGCTGGTGATAGCATCTGACTGCAAAATTGTATTCAAAGCAATACACAGAGAGGCTTTAATCGCCAGTAAAAGCGTGCACAGAGTGCAGTGCTTACCCAAGAGGAGTCCCCACAGGGACAAGGCAGGCTCAGCCTGTTGACTGATCCCAGTATCTACAATGGTATCTTCCCTAACTTTTCTCCCATTCTAGACTTACTTTTATACTATAAGTTTAGGTGGAGCTTGGGTGACTCTAGTCCTATACGCCTTTGTTGTTGATTGGTGTAAAATTCTCTCACTTTGGTTTTAAAGATACAGTCAATAAAATCTAGAGCACAGGTCCAGTGAGGGGTGGTTGCACCTTGGAGGTGTGTACCTCTGGGAGGGCACGTGTGTCTTAATATTACAGTTATGCTATAATGAACCAATTTCCTCTGAGGAGAATGATTTCATCACAGCTGTTGGTCAGCAGCGGGACATTTCCTCTCTCCCCTGATTGACAGAAAGTATGGGGTTTATCACCTGCAAAGTGCCACTGAGTTCCCCTTCTGTGAGGATTTCAGCAGAGCCTGGCCAGGCTGTCTCCACTCCGCTGTTCCCTCCCTCTTATCAGGTGTTTACTATTTTATGGGGAATCATTGTGGAACATTCCAACCCCATTCCATCCAGGGAGCAGCAGCTGTATTTTACACTATATTTTCTGTACTGCTATAACTTCTGTTAGGATGAGAGTATAACTTCTCAGTTTCCTCCACTTTTACCCCCAGTCATATTTCCACAAGTTTCTTGCTGAAAAGCAGCTTTTCACTAACTCAAAATTATAATAATTTTTAGGTCTCTTAACTTTGTACATGCCAATTAGTGAAATTTTGGACTTTCTGACTCTGATACTTGTGGTAGGCATCCATAAAACACTATGCTAACAGTCTGAATTTTAGTAAGAGATACTTTACACTTCTCTGTACTGTTCTGTTAAATTGTAACTTCAGATGTATCTAGAAATCTTTTCCCCCTGTTTTTCTGTGTAAGAGCTTTACTAGATCTGGATCTTGAACCTTTGTTGTTCAGCCCCAGTGAGTTCTGTCATTATTCCTGCACTGAATGAGGTCTTGAAACTAAAGCGCTCTGACACTTAGTCCTGCTTTCTTGTACAGCTATTTCATGTCTTCACAGAACATAGTTCAAACTAGTTTCAAACTATTGCACTGCAGTATGCTCAATGCCTTTTTCTCCCCACAAGAAGTTACATTTTATTGTTGAGGTGACAGTTTCATATATGGTCAATTAAATGTGTGAAAGCTGTTTCTAACTTTACAAGGATTTATTAGGGGATAGAATAACAGCGAGACATGTTTGATTTTCCTCATATAGCACAAGATCTTTGTCTAGCACATTTTATAAATATTTGGTTCTTCAACTTAGCTGGGAACAAACACATTCTGTGTAAAGGACTGTGTTTCCTTTTATCCATTACTTATTCCTGGGGAAATCTGAATAGATTGATAGCTAGGTAAAATACTTGTGTTTGAGGTGAGAATCACTGAGGTCACCAAGAAAAATTTCTTCCGTTCCTCTAGGAATACATAGATTATGAAGTTACTATCCCTCTGGTGTTCTTTACTGAGCTGAGGTGCTGCAGTTAAACTGTGCTTGACCTCAGCCAAAATGCCAAGAAATGATCTGACCAAGTCAGTGCTCCTGAACTGTGTTAGAGCAACATAAAATGTGCTCATCTGTGGGCACTTTCACTGGACATTCAGCCTGCTGTGGGTGCTGCTCCTGTTATTCTAAATAGCTTAGGAAAGGATACACCTTCTGTGAACGATGTTTTTCCTTCTCATCTTTAGAAATGTTTTGTTTCACAGAATTTAATGATTTCCCCTCCAAGTGTAGGTGCAGGCGTTGTTTATAATGGATTATTTTGTTGACTAGCTCATTGCATGAATTCATCTGTATCATCAGAAGAGGAGAGAAGGTGGAGTCTAGCATGTGGTGGGAAATGGTGACTATGGACCGGGTGTTACGTTGGATTTTTCAAAGTAAACCTGTAGCACAGTTCTAAAATGTTGAGCCTTGAGATCTTTAATATTAAGATTATTAACAATGTATTATTTTTAAATGGCTGCAAAGCTAAACTCTTTGTTGCATCATTTCAGTGTTGGTAAATTTAGGCTGGGAGCATGAGGCACTTACTGAGACCTTGGCAAATCTGTTTTCCTTAGGAAGGAAAATTCTTCCAGGTAAATTGAAAAAAAATTCCAAATAATTGAAAAATTTGATCTTTAGTAATTATCTAATTTTAAAAAGCATTGCCTAGAAATCCTAGTTGCGTATGTGGTGATGGACTGAACACACTTGTGACTGCAGGACATTCAGAGTTACCTGTCCAGTCTGTGCAGTCCCAGTGGGTGCCAGACCCTGCTGCTGGTGCCTTCGGGGTGGGGGAACGCATTCTCCCAACAGGGTGCTCCCAGCAGTGGCTGAAGGACACAGCAGAGGTTTATGCATCTTCTCCTTGCTCAAAGCGAGTGTTTTGCAGCTGCCAAATGCCCATTACTGCCTTTCTAAGCTCAGCTCTGTGCGCACGTGTGTGTGCCTTTGGGAGGAGCAGAGACTGCCCAGGTGAGGAGGAGCTGCACAGAACCACGAACAATCCACTGCTGCAGCAGCACCTGAACTGAGCAGCAAAGGATGAAAGGGTAATTTTGGGGATATGACTGAAGCTTAAAGGACACATTTCTTTGTAAAAGAGAGCCAGACCTAATTTCCTAAGTTTTGTTGACCTTCCTCTCAAACAACAGTGTTTAGGATTTGGGAATTTGCTGGTAGAATTCCATAATACCATTCCATCCCTCCCTCAGTGATGAGCTCTGTGAGCTGTTTCACCACCAGAGAAGTCAGAAGCAAGGAATACATAACAGCTGATACAGCACTTGCAAAAACTTGCTTTGGGTTTAGGTATTAGCTTTCTGTTTGCAGCATAAGTAACTGATTTGGCCTTGCTTTTTCTTTGGTTGCTTTTTCTCTCTTTTCTGATTTGACACAATGGGTGGCTGAGGCCTTTAGTTACATTGGCCTGTTTCAGAAAATTAATTTACATATTTAACATCCTTTGAATCTGCTTGAGATAATGATCTAATTAATCTGAACATGGCAGGCAAGTATAATGCTAAGGCAAATGGTAATTCTCTGTTTAGGAGTATTGGCTCCATCGTTTATTGTTGCCATGCATTTCTAATTCACATTTGAAAAATTGTGAATTAATGCTTTAGGCTATTTGTATGCAAACCCATTTCAATTGTTTTCTGATTATTTATACTTGGAATTTGTATGGGATATGCTGTAGGTGAAATTCCATAGAACTATACCTTTTCTTCGTAAAATTAACTGCCCTATTTTCAAGAGTGTTAAATACTGTGACTGCTGTTCTTTTCATACCAGGCTGTGGACTTGATAGTAAATAGAAGCCACATAATGTATTTAAAAATACAAAGGATGTGGTTTTTAAGGAAAGTTGACTATATTAAAATGGTAGATGTTTTTTCTATTCAGGCAACTACCCTCTAGGTTTCTGAAGAATTGTAAAGAGTACACAAAAGATTATTATCAATTTATAGAACTGAAATGTCAGAAATTAACTTTTCTAACAGTCTTTACTCTGGCTATGTTCTCTTAAATAAAACTTACTGGATAAGACACTGGAAGCTTTCACACTATTTTCTATTCATCACACTGTTGTAGCCCAGACTCAGCAAAGCCTATTAATCTGTGAACAAAAATAAGCCTGTGTATAAGTCCTTTTCTAGATGCAAAACCACTTCAACATATGGACAAATTCTTCAGTAATATTACAGCTTTTATCAGTGGTTTAAAGTGCTGGCAAACTGAAACATATTATAAAGCATCTGGCTTGCAATGGTCTGAATGTAAACTCTATCTGTGCAAAGCCAGAACTTTGAGGATTTAGGAATCTGTACCCTTCTGAATTTCTTATCTGATTTTTAGTTTTATAAGTGGAACATGCAAACATTTTCCACCCACTGGGATGTTTGTAATCCCATTTCTAATAATCAGGAAAAAATGTAAGCTGCCTATTTTGAATGCCCTGTTGATAAGCATTTCAACAGGATGATTGAAAACTTACACTGTGCTGGATTATCTGCTATAGATTTCCCTGACAAAGAAGCATTTTGCATATAAGAATTTTTTCTGTGCCACTATGTCACCGAATTTTTTTAAAATAAATGTTTTTGTGTCTGACAGTGAATGCCTGCATATGCCATTGCATGCACAATGTAAGAAATTATTACATTTTTCCGTTTTTTCTGCTTAACTTACAATATGTTGAAAGCAGCATACAGTTATAATAGAAAAGGAGAAGAATTATTTTATTACAAATGATCTTTTCAACAGTCCACCATTTCCCTACATTTTTTAGTTTATTGAATGGCTGATAAAAATGATATGCTGCATGTTTGAGAGAGGCAGAATAAAAAGGACATACTTGGTCCTTGTCAATACTTCTCCCTTTTACAAAAACTCTTCAGAGACTCAAGATGTATGATTATCTAAAATTTCCATTTCTTTATGGCTCATTCAGTAACATATTTCCATATTTATGAAAAACATAGAATTCAAAACCATGGTGGATGTGGCCTTAAAACTGAGTTCAATCACCAGCATTTAAAACTATATTTTATGTGTTAGTCAAACTGTTTCAAGTTGTGATATAAAATTCAAAACATGGAAAATCAAATCCTTGAGAGGGAAAAAATAAAAAAAAAGATTGTATTCTTCAGTTTGTGAGGCATATAATCATTACAACTGCTCATTTCTTGAAATGGTAAAGCCTGATTTGAAAGGAGCTTTTCTAAATAACTGCAAAACCAAGCCTAATCCATAACACCTAAATTTTATCACGAACTAAATTAAAGCTCTGTCTTCTAAATTGGCACACTGAAGCTTTGGACTGACTCCTCTGGTCTCAGGAACGAGGAGGATACTTGGCTGTGGTAGAACTGGCTGCGCGGGTGCCTCCCGCTCCAGAACTGCTGTTCCAGCGGAGGAGCTGCCGCGCGCTTGGCTGCAAGGCCGTGCGGAAGGAGCTGGCAGCTGGAATCACAGCAGCCATGGATAATCTCTCTGGAGACTGACCAAGGAGACTTTGACGTAGGAGACGGGGGAAGTACGGAGTAGGTTTGAAGGGAGATGGCTTTAGAAGAATGTCATTAATCTAAGGTGACTGAGAAGGAGAGAACTGCATGGGGCAAGCTGAGAAAATATCCTGAATGGATGATGATTTTTCTGGCTGGCTGAAGAGGAGGCAGGTTTTTTCCAGAAAATGCATAAATTTGTGGAAAGGACCTGAAAGATCTGGAATGACTTATCTGCTAACATTTTTCAATCAATACTGAGTAAATTATGTCTTGTTCATCTTCTTTATGTCTGTTCTCATATTACTATGTAAGAATTCTTTGACAACAGCTTGGAAATCTCCTTGTAAAGGGAGAAAACCCCACTGAATCCTGTGTTATGTCAGCATTATGTGTATGTAGTCTTATCTTTAAGACTGCAGTTTCTTAAAATAGACATATCTTATATGTATGATAGTATAGTAATGCTGTTTATTACTTAAAATATGTGATTTGAAAAGATGCCCCAACACATTTGTATATAAGGTGTTTAAATATTTTCCAATACAGTGACTTAAATAAAACGTAAAAAAATTATAAGTAAAAACCTCATGATTGTTGCTTTGAAAATTTAGCGTATATTTTTACTTGAAAGACTCAACAGCAAAATACAGGATTCTTAAGCCTCTAAGTGCCAATGTAGACATTTCTATTAAGATTTTATTTAGTTTAAAATAGTTTTGAGTAATTTATGACTTCACAATTGAAAGATTCATGCCTACCTGATTTACATACAAAAGTACACTCAAGCAGCAAATCTGGAGTATAAATAAATGCCTAATTCTATGCCTAATAAAAAGAATTTACAGAAAGGAGATCCTGTGTGTGCTTTAGCAGTTATTTTTTCATTAACAAGTCAAAGTTTTTGAACTTCATTGAATAAGGATAAGAAAGTTGCCAAGGAAAATAAGGTGCATTGTCTGGAACTGTAGCAGCCTGTAAGAAGATAGTAAAAAGTACACTAAGGTCAATGAAATATCTCTGATGAAGTAGGTCTCACTTCTTTTATCTTTTTCAGGTTTTCTACAGTCATGTTTTTTCTTCCTTTGGCTTTTCTTTTCATGGCAATCCCACGAAAATGGAATGAAACCTCTTTTCCTCCTGATACTAAGGACAAAAGCTCTCTCTAAACACCACACAATACAATTTTGGTAGAAGAAAAAGAATGCTATGCTCCATAGAAGTACGTACCCATAGGAGACTACAATAAAAAGACAGTATGAACTTGATCAGAAACAAAGAAAAAGGACTGTGATTCAGTGTTGGGGTTTTTGTTTTTGTTTGTTTTTTTTGTTTGTTTGTTTTTTGTTTTTTTTTTTTTTGTTTTTTTGTTTGTTTTGTTTTGTTTTGTTTTTGTTTTTTTTAATAGTTCGGGAACAAATCACACTGGTAGCATCAAGAGCCAGCAGTTCCCTTCGTGGATAAGTATCTTGGATAAAACATTATTCAGTACTCCATTTCCAACAAAGAATGGAGATAGCAGAAGAGACAGAGAACATGTACCCTACGTGGAGTGTAACAGTTCTGATAAATGCAGCTCACAAAGTTGAGTGCTTCTGTTTCCTTTGATGCCCAAAGAACTAAGATTTTTGTCTTTCATTCAACTGCTGCAATCAGCAGCTTGTGTGTTTTTGGTACCACTGAGAAGTTCCATCCAGGACATGAAAGTCTGAGAGACTCAGAGCATTCAACCCCAAGGCCAGCAGCCTGCAGAGCGAGGCAGCTTTTGTCACTTAGGCAGACTGAAAGACTAACATTAATTTAATCTAGGCTAGGCTCTGCTTATGACTTCTCCTATTTTGCTGTCATATGTGTTTCAATTCAGAAGTTTGAAAAATTAGGCTAAATAATTGGCTGTTCATATAAGTGAAATACATAGAGCACAGGGCAGTGCAAGATTAGGGAGATAACAGAACTAAGTAAATATAACTTTCATGCTGGAAAACTTAAATTAGTTCTTCTTAAGTGTGACCAGGCACGAAAATACCTTTCCCAAGGATATTACCTGATTGGCATCTTAGTAATAAACTCCTGACCTCAAATAGATTTCATAATTTATCATTCTTTAATATGTTTTTAAAGGTGATGATTGGTCTCTAACTTCACTCTTCTTTGTCTTGAACAGGATATATAAGCCTTAAACTTGCAACTTGGCACACAGGACAGCTTGATCTGATGAAGGAGCATGATCCTGTGGTTGAAGAGTTTAGGACACTCAGCTTCTAGGGAATAATCTTGGTTTTTATTTACTGAGATCCTCTGTGTGCATCGAGTGGCCTCATCCTGTTCTTGAGAATCTTGTACCCTTTTGCTTTCCCTTGGGACTTCTGACTGCTGGCATCAGAAATGTCCTTTCAGCAGGGGAACACAGCTTACTGCTAAAGGCTTATTGCTGGAAAGGGGGGCAAAGGGAGGTTAGCACAGCAGCCCTCATCCCATGTTTGTAAGTGGAAGGGATTGTGAATCACAGCAAAGTTCTAGATCATTTTGCTGCTTTGCATGTATTGCTGAAACAGGGATGAATTTCATGACATGTCAGATGCTTTGCCTCAATCAAAGTTAAGGTCTATTTGCTCAACCATTCAAAAAAAATAATGCAACTCATTATAAAAGTTAGGAAAACTTTTTATTTGATGTCAATATACATCTGTATCTTACGTCTTTGCCGTGATATCCATTCTCTCTGCTTGTCTAAATTGATGTTTTTCATGACTGAAGTAAATAGAATTAAATAATAAAACAAATTTTATGGTGTTCTATACATTCTGTGCTGGCTGTACTTCAGGGTCTGACAGATGACAGTCCTGAAATCTGTGTACGTTTATCTAATCTCTTTCAGAAAGTTCCAGATAACCTTACTTTTGACAAAAGTGTAACTGGAAGTATCTGTGCAAAACAGCTTTTTGAATTATTAAAGTCTTTTACTGAAAACATTCCAAGTGTGTTTTATATGTTTATATCTATCTATCTATCTATCTATCTATCTATCTATCTATCTATCACAGAATGATTTCTGTTGGAAAAGACCTCTAAGATCATGGAGTCCAACCATTAACGTAAAACTACCAAGTCTACCACTAAACCAGGTCCTCAAGAGCTACGTCTGAATGTCTTTTAAATCCCTCCAGGGTTGGTGACTGAGCCACTTCCCTGGGCATCCTGTTTCAGTGTTTGACAACCCTTTCTGTGAAGAAATTTTCCCTAATATCCAATCTGAATATTCCCTGGCACAATTTGAGGCCATGTCCTCTTGCTTATTACTCAGGAACAGAGACTGATCCCCACCTGGCTACAGCCTCCTTTCAGGCAGCTGTAGAGAGTGATCATCCTTTTCTCCAGGATAAACACCCCCAGCTCCCTCAGGTTTGTATGTGACAATTTTTAAAGTTGTCTCAATATTATGACATAATACAAGGAATCCAACTTAACATACACAAAAATGTAGGAAGAAAATGACAAAACAATTATTTTTTCTTTGGGGGCAAAACAGTATTAACAATAAACTACTTAGTCTGCGGAGGGGAGCAAAAATAACATCAGGATTATTGCTTAACATTATTCATGTTTATGAATCATATTGTGCAAAAAGGTTCCTGTACAGAATTTTATACAGCCTACATTTTAAGCAGGTTATGAAGCACAGAAACATGCCTAGTCTAAATATATTCTTCTTACAGGAAGATTCCTCATTTTTTTCCTTTCTGATGTAACAGCTCAGCAGAGCAGAATATCATGTAATTAAAATACATTAAATTTGACTCCCCGGACACTTAGTTTTGCAGTGGGGAAGAGCAGAGGAAAAGTGGTATATGCTTATAAATAAGAATATGAAAAATAGTTGTGAGGTAGAAGAATGATAGAGGGAGGAAGGGAGGACTTGGAAGTTGTGAGAAAAACTCATGTTGCTCGACCATTTTTCCTTGCCAACTGTTCTAAACCTACAACGTTAAAACCCTTTAGCTGTACCGAGGGCCTGATAATTGTCACTAATACAAGATGAAGAGGGGAATTGCATGCTGCTGTGACCAAGATGCACCACTTAAATTTGGATTCTTTTCTTTGTGGGTAGCTACAGAAACAAAAGGATCACCCTCTAACTGGTTTGGGTAATGCACTAAAAGTTCAGAGAATGAGAGCTGGGAATGCTTGGCTGCAGTGTATGGGAAGGTACTTAGTGAGGGAGGACAGCCACAGCTGCCTGATGGGATTCATGGTTTATTGTAGGCTTGAACTCTGGTCATGTCCACCAAATGGCTGGACCCTTCCAAGGCATTAAATTCCTCCATTTTCAGAGGTGAAATTCAAAATTAAAGCTAATTTTGAGTCTCAGCCTTACTCTGCAGTCTTAAGGGTTATTTTTAGCTAAATGCTGCCAAACAATAGGGCTGACACAACAAATATGCCAAATCATCAATTTATCATCTGTATCAGCGCTGTGTAAAATTTATTAATCCCTGCAGGAAATAAAAATGCAGGTTTTTGGTTTGTATGCTCACCGTGTCTTGTAGCTGGAGTGAGCAGACCTGGGGAGCTGGGTCTGGCTCCCAGAGGCTTTCAGGCACAGCAGGTGAAAAAGCCACTGGGTCACAGCCAGTGCTACAGATGCTTTCTGTAAATGTAAAATATTCATTGTGATAGACATCCTAAGTCAACGTAATGAAAATTTATTTATTGTTTTTAACAGATTTTTATATTAAAATGTGCCTTTGACACTTGCAGCAAGATTGTGACAGGTGTTTAAAATGGTTGAGTGATTTCATACAAATATCTCTGACTACTGCCATTTAATTTCACTGCAGAAAGCTTGCAGATATGCCAAAAAGTATAATCCTTCAAAAGAAGCTTGTTGCAGCCACAAGAAAAGATAGTCTTGTAATTGAGGTGCCACCTGGAATCACAGAAGGTCTGATTTGCCTTTTTTCCTTAGCTCTGTCTGTTTTGAGAGTGACCTTTCGGGAATGTTCCTTGGTCCTTGTACCACCATTTTTCACTTAAGGCTGGATGTAGTGAGTATCCTGTGAATGGCTGTGGAATTTATATAGCATCAAAAATGTGGCCTACATGGTCACAGGGTGCAGATCCAAGGCTTCACAACTGAAAATTAGGCTCAGAAGGCAGAGCTGCAGGATGGATCACAGGGAACTGAGAGCAGCAATTCATTATTCCTGTCTCTTCTCCCTTTCCTCCACTGCCGTGGCTCAGTTCATTTTGCTCTGTCAGGCCGTGGATGGCACTATTTTACCATGCTCCATTTTCTGGGGCATGTTGACATTCCATCTCCAGTAGAGTTGAACCTAAATAAAGAGTCAAGAGATTCTTCCTGGTACTCTTTGTAGTTCTGCAAATCAGCCTGTGTGTAACAGAGTTGTATAACCAATGTTAGTGCTGCTTCTGCTGCTTGCTTACAATCTGCTTTCTCAGCCTTAGCAACTTTGCAATGTGTAGATGAGAAGTTAATTACTGTTTTAAGACAGGAGGAGTGGCATGTTGGGGCATTGCTAAAGTAAGTAACAATTTGTATATGAAAATTATCACATTATTTAGTGATTTTTGATTTGCAGGTGTTAAGGCTGATACAGAAAAAGTAACAACTGGTTGTGTGCAAGAATAATTTGTAATAGCCTTTTTATTTGGTGCCCTAAAGTAGGATGCTTTGTAATACTTACACAATATTTGGGATTCAGGATAGCACTGCTGATTTAGTAACGTCCCATAATGATCCTGCCCCCACCTGAGTCCACCTGCATATCTTTTAAGACCTGAGAACTGGTGTGTTACTTCCCAATGGGATGTGAGACCTCTATTCCATCAAAGGCTGGGGTTTTTACAGCAATGCGTGTAATAAAAAAGGCACCTGGAAAGTTTTGTCTTTCCCCTAATATTTAAAATTCAGGGGCCCCTGCCCTTTAAAACACAAGTGGGCAGGGTTGAGACGCAGATGCCCATGAATGAAGCTCTGTTTGGAGGAATGTGGTAACCCAGAGGAGCCTGTGCTGTGTGTGGCATCACTTCGTGCCAGGGAAGGGCTGTGCTGAGCTGCTCCCTCCCTGTGCCCTGCAAAGCTCGGGATGCAGCTCAGGACAAGGACAGTGGCAGCTCCTGTGTGCAGGACCCAGGCAGAGACATGATTTAGAGATGTATCGGCCAGATGCTATTCCTGGCAGAAATCATTGTCCTTTCTGTGAGGATCCTTTCTTGCAATCTTTGCTTTTTTAGTTTCCCCTGATATTCAAAATCATAGGAAGGAAGGAAATGCTTTCTTCTGCAAAACAGATTATTTGTATTTTGTATTTTTTGTGTTATTATGTATTTTTCTTACAGGGCCATCTCAGCCAACTTTGAAGAAGACAGTTTGAGGCTGGGGGAGATAAGTTTGTTGAATATTAGGCCTGAAAACCGGCCCTTTACTTTAAGGTCCAAGTTAATGTTGTGCTATTTTTCGATTAAGGGCAGTTAAGAAAATGGGAGGGGTTTTGTTTACAGAACTCAGATCCTATTGTAACAAAAGCCCCAAGCCAAACACAACAACAAAACCCTTTTTTTCCTAAAAAGACTTGCTGCATTAAAGAAAGACCAAGATTTAGCTTTCTGTTGTACTTTGCAGCACAACCTTAACTGTGCTTTAGTACCAAAAGCCAGTGTAGTAGGCAGATTGCCATATTATCTGGCAATGTCTCAACAATGAAATTTTCTAGTTTTCCAGTAGGAATCCTTAGGGTACAGACCTGAAAATGAGATTCATGCATACTACATTATTTAGACATTTTAAGCACCTACATACCAAGGCTGAAGGCTTTTAGTTCATATTGGAAAACAAAGACATACCACAAAAAAACCCCCCAGCAAATATTTAAGGGTTATATTTAGAGCCATTAGCTGTAAAGATGGGGGGAAAAAATCAATAGCATTGTTTTCTCTTATTGAATTTTTTTGCTCAGGACCTTAACAGAGGGATTTAAAACAATCTAAAAGTCTGCTGTTATTAAAGGAATGCAATATCCTAAGAATTTAAAGGTCTTTCACTGAGTGTGACTCCCTCATGGCTTGGTCACTGACAAAGCAACCCAAACTACCCAAATTTTCCCTAGTGTTACTATGTTGCTACAGTAAGTTGTCTTGCTTTGCTTTGGGTATTTTTTTTGGTTGTTGTTTCTTGGGTGTGGTTTTTGTTTGTTTGTTTGTTTTTNNNTTTGTTTGTTTGTTTTTGTTTTTTTTAGTTTGTTTTTAAGGTTTTTTGTTTTGGTTTTTTTTTTTGTATGTATTTTGCTTTTTTTTTTTTTGGTTGGTTGGTTGGTTGGTTTTGTTGTTTTTGTTTCTTGTTCCTTTCCTTTTCCCAGGTGAGGCTCCATGCTCAGCTGCATGTCTTAAGTTCCAGCTCCTGCTGCTTCTACCACTGTGCTGGGAAACTCACCAGTGCATACAAATCAAAGTTATGTCTTTGCTTGTTTCCTTGTGCTAAACTCTAACAAAAGCCCTGCAATGCAAAAGCTATAAAATATTCTAATTTCATGCCTTATTTTCAGTAAACTGAAAACCAGGAGCTTTAATCTGAGTCTTTTCAGCTTATTATTGAAAGAGCAATTGCTGGCATTGAAAAAATTGTGGAGAATCCAGTCAGTTGTGTGTGAGGGAAAGAGAGAGGGAGAGATCTCTGATCCTGCCCTTGTTTTCCTTCAGTTCATCTCTTGTGGAAAAGAATCCTTGAGAAAGGTAGTGGCAGTTTCAGAGGTTTCCATGTCTTCCCTCATTTGCCCTGTTCATAAAGAAAAGGGCTGGAGCAGCCACTGGAATGGAAATGGGTGATTATTCTACTCCCTTGCTATCATGAGTCATTTACTCCAGTACACATGTGATTCCTATTCTACCCTGAGGGGGGAAGATAAATGCTCTACTTGCCTGAGAAAACTGAAATTTAAAAAGTCACACTTCTATTTCCTCATTTGTTCTGCTTGTGGAAGAGGGGATGAGCAGAAACCTTTAGTTTCCTCACCAGTTTTAAGGAAAATGGCAGGAAAAAGTCATTGAATAATTATGTGTGACCAAAAGCAAATTTAGTGACCTTGTTAAGTGAGGCTGAAAGAATCTGAACTGTTACAAACACACTGCCTGGTGGACCTACCTCTTTCTGGAGCTTGCTTTCCTATGGCATTTTGAAAGACCTTATCGCAACATTCTGTTTGTTTGTACCTTTAAATGTTTGCATTGCCTGCATTAAAAAAGAAAAGAAAACAAAACAAAACAACCTAACACATATTATCCCTAGTTGTAAGAAGATAATAATTACTGAAATTGGTTCTGTCTCGTTGAAATGCTCTTTCGTCTCAAGTATTAAGACATCCTATCAATTCAAAAGGATTTTTTCTTTAGAAAAAGAATTCTCTAAGTGACATTTGGCTGTTGGCAAAAATATTGCATTGTTATTACTACCCTTACCCACTGAGGTTTGCTGCATCCATTTTAGCATAAATGGTCTTTCAGTTGTGCATCTCCCCTGCACTCTCAGAAATGGAAATATCATTTCAAATAGTTTCAAAATAGTCTACACCAACTGCATCCATTTCATCTGACTACATAAAATATAGGGATTACCACACTCTCAGGATATACAGCAAAGAAAGTAGGCCCAAAGATATTTAAGTGTTTCAGCAAGAAAACGTGAATGGGCCAAGTGCTGGTTTTTGAAATGCAACAGAAGTTTTAAAAAGCTCACTATTGGAATTATAGATGTTTCCAAAAAATTTCAGTTTTGTCCTTTAGAATGAACTTTCATTTTCATTGCAGCTCAATGAAAGTAAGAAGTAGAAATAGTTTTTTGTGGTCACTTTCCTGAGATGGCAAAGGAGGTGCAACCAGGTTCTTTCGCCTCGCTCTCCACAGAGATTCCCATCCTCATCCTAAAAGGGAAAGAGAAAGGGGAAAATCATGGACACTGCTGTGTGTTTGGAGCTGGCAGATTAGGTATCACCAGTGCTCCCTGCAGGTTATGTGCACACCACGTGCAGGGACGTACACTGAGGAATTTGGAGATGTTGCAAGGAGTTTGATGACCAGAACTCAACGGGCAGCCAGACTCTGCATGGAGGTTTTTTGGCTGCAGAATAATTCGTGCTCTGCACTGTGGTTTGAATGCAATGAAATTTCTCAAATAGGGGCTAGAGGAGGTAGATGCAGCCTTGCAAAGCCCAACGCTGGACGATTTGACTGGCCAAGCAAAAAAAGAAAAATAAATAAGCCTTTCACATGTATCTTATCATATATAGGAGGAAAGCTGCTGTGAAACTGGGTCTATGTGAGGCACAGTTAATAGGCAGTGACATGAAGTGGTTGATGGCAGTGTTGCCTTGTTTCTGGGGCAGCAACAAAGGAGAATTATTGTGGCTTGCCCAAACAGGAAGGTAAAAGGGCCTTATAATTTGAAGAACAGGGAATATTCCTCTAATAGAATAGCTCTCTCCAGGTGATCTTTGTGTGTGTGGCGAGACAATCCCAGAACTAACAAGGACCCCTGAAGTCTGTTCTGCAATAAGGAGCCTGAACACGGGCTCTACAAGGGCTGGGCTCGTGGCTCTCGGCACTTTCAGCCCTGGTTCTGTAGGACAAAGGTGGGAAGGCCTGAAAGGAGGAAACTTCATTCTCATCTTTAAAAAATTATGTAATTCTAGAATAACCCTAGGAGTAAAACTTTAGGAGTACTGTCACTAAAGACAAAGTTGGTTCAGTGGCAACTTGCAAAGGTGCTGCATTGGAAGAGACTGGTGGATTTTGACAGGGATATTGAGGTA
>WEIT01019903.1:245-56649 GCA_013389985.1 Dryoscopus gambensis | reverse complement strand
AAAAGTTCTTATTTAAAGACTGCTAATTATGAGCTCTCGTTTGTTGAACCATGTTAGTTAGTGATTAATGTTGGGGTCAAAGATAAGCCCATGAATGCTTTGCTAGCTAGGAGTTTACACACAGAAATAGGTCCTCAGTTCATACCAGCTGCTGACCAGTTACTCTGGTGGCAAATATGCACATTCCATCTAATTGTGTAAATATGTGTATTCCTACTTTCTAAAAGGAAAAAAACATAACTCAGGTAGAAACTCTTAAGTCGTGCAACAGGAAAATTAGGCATACACTCAAATCTCAGACTGCATTAGTTCACTGAGGACATTAGACTGTTCTGCAAGAAAGTCAGTTTATTCACTTGGCTTGTTATTGAAATAGACTGATAGAATCTGTGTAGTCAATAGTTTCCTTTCCAGGTAATTGATTACCTGCATCAAGTCTCCTGAATTCCTCATAGACCAAAGGCCTTGGAGAATCCATTTAACTGTTGTGCATATTTTAGTTTCCTAATCTATTGACCAGCACCGTAACATTAATTCACCTCTGCAGTTTTCTGTTGACTTGACCCACACCTGCCTTGTAACCCCTGAAAAAAAATCTTTTTTTAATGAAGGTAAGACATCATCAATTTTCTAAAGAGCAGAGTTAAATTCTTCCAAGATTCACTTCTTTATTTTCTGTATCATCACCCATTTAGAGAACTATTTTTGACTCTTCCAGGATTGATCTATAGTAATCTCTCTAGTACATCTTAATTCAGAGAACTTTCTGACTGTGTCGAAAAGGCTAAATCAAAACCAAAAAGGCTTTCAGCTGTGTCTTACCATTATAGAAGTACAAACAAAACCCAAATCCTATCTTTAGTCCTCAGCCCATTTAGGATATTTTCCTTTCCCTCCTCTTTAAACCTTCTAGGCCTTGCAAAGTCAGCTAGGAATACTGCTAGAAGAAAAGGAAGAAAGGAGAAAAGCTTTGTTACATCCCTCTTGGCCCAAAGACTTATAAGGAAATTATTTGGGTTGGAATGGACCTTAAATATCATCTAGTTTCAACTCCCCTGCCATGGGCAGGGACACCTTCAACTAGAGTTTGATCTTTTTAAAATAATAAATAATTAAAGCTCCCCAATTCTTGCTGTCAGTCTTGGTAGTGGCTCTAAAGCTTCTTTAACCTAATACTGTAGCGTTAGTTATCAGGCTTTAGTGTTATCAGGCTTTAGTGCGGCACCCCAAAGGGTGACTCTAATAGTTCCACTTTATAGCATCCTTTCAACGACTGAAAGGGTAGCGACACAGGTGTTTTATGAAGACTTATTAGTTAACCTACAACAGATAACAGCAGTAGAACAATTAGCTACATTCATCAAGATCATCTGAACAAGGAACAGCATGTCAGACACATTTGTATCCACTTCAAAAGAGAATATAAATCTCAATATGTAAGTTTAGAAGACTTATTAGACTTTCATGCCTTGACAAGTGTTTTATTTTCATTTCATTCTACACTGCAATGAGTTGCTGACATGCAGTTATTTCTTTCAGTCATGGAATCAAGCCAGGTTTTTTTGCAGTCATGTGTCTCCTGGCCTAGTGATAGAAAAGAGGATTCATAAAACAGTGCTCTAGAAAGAGGTAAAAAATGCATGTACACTGAAGAGAAACAGTAGCATACAGGACCTGGCAGAGATCAGTTCAGAAAGTCTGTTATTTATTAATGTTGTGAGTCTCCAGATTTTCCTCCCTTTCTGAAAAACATGGTTAGGAAGAGAAGACTAGCATCAGCATTTCCAAGCTACAGTTCATCATATAGGATTAAAAAAATTAACCACTTTTGCATCACACACAATTAATTAGATTAATAAATTGGAATACACTTAATGTTAGAGGCAATATTTTTGAGGGCACCTGCACTTACTGAAGTGAGACACTGAAATAAAGAAGTATTATGCAATCTATGTTGAGGTCCTTGTTCATCACAAATTACCTGTAAGACTGAGGAAATCACTTTGGACAGGCATTGTTTCCAAGAGTGTTTATTCTATAAGGTAGCTGAGCAAGCTTGAAGTAGGTTGCTCAGCTATTTCAGTGGGTTTAGTATGATTTGTACTAATAAATGTAAACATCTCAAAGCTGAATCTCAGTAGGCTTTTTTAGCAATGTTGAATATCCAAATCTACCAATTCAAGTAGCGATTACTTGTCATAGACTTGCACAGATCACTTACCAAACCAGTGTCAGAAATGAGAAAATAGTTCAAAGATCACTGATCTCACTACAGTCTAGTGATATTTCATAAAACAGACTAACCATTACGAAGCTACACAAGCAGATGAAGGGCACAGATATCTTCCTTACCAAAAGGGAGAAATAGGTGACAAGAAATATCAATCTGAAATAAAGAAAGCACCACAGAGACATTTATGTCTGCCATTTACTTTAATTAGTAAGTGGCTATCTGCTGTTCTAACAAAAAAGACACTTCAACAAAATAGAATGAACCTGCATGACTCCCTTGGTAAATACAGAGCAAAATAACTTTCCTATTAAAAGGATATAAAATTCAGCAGAAAGAAGACAAAGACAAAAAGGATAAGAAATGCACCCTCAACAAAATATTCAAGTAAACTACAAGATTAATACTGTGCAAATGTAATAATTTGAGAATACAAACACTTTTTCCACATCATTACAATCACAGCTAGGAAATGCTTGGTAATGTTGCAGCAGATGACATACCTTTCATTAAAATTTTTAAAATAGTTTTAAATATTTTAAACAGCAAAGAACTCTATTAAAAGGAAAAGTGTTTTGCTTGCTAAGAATTTCAGGTAATTGTACTGGATGTCTAATTTAATTATCTGAAAATTATTAATTTATCTTTATTCTCAGTATCTTTCTTTATGATTTTGTCATATGGGAAACATCATACCGCTGGGGGAATTACTGCTCTACCTATGTCCTAAACAGCTTCAATTCCAGTGTAGCCACAGCTCACTGACTTCCTTTCAGTATGGAGCTCACCTGCCAGTGCAAGACACCCCAATTTTAAGACTTTGTCCTTGCTTTTTCCATCTACAGCACCACATCAAGACAAGTGCTTACTGACTTGCTTTTGAACTTCTCACTTACACATTCTGTTTTTAGTCTTTGCTTTTCTCAGTCTTGCAGTCAAGTAAGAGCTCCAGTGCTTCAATTTATATTTCTGTAGGGAATGTTAACATCCTCTCACCTTTTTTCCTTGATTGGTTATCTTTTAAACCATAAACATGTACTACAATACAAATTATTTTCTTGTTACCCACAGTAGATTCTGTTTGTGCTTGGATAAAACAACAAAATCAGGACTGTTATCTCCCTAGAGAGTGTAGTCCAAATGTTCAAATTTAAGTGAGGTGTCTATAGTCATCCATTTGATGTAAGGCCTTGAACTTCATCCAGGAGTTACAAAGGGGAGAGATGAGCAGAGACGTTGAGGGGAGCAGTCACTGGGGATACTCTTTACTGAGTTACATGACTTACTTATATAGACATAGGTATCCTTGTCAGTAGGATCAGAGACCTCTGAGACAGCACTTGGGAAGAACCTGTCAGGAAAAACTGAAAAAACCCCTAGCCAACCACACAAAAAAAACCCCAAAAAGCAGGGAAAAAGTTGAGTCCAGACTGACTCATGTAATTTTCCAAATTTTAAGCAAGACTGAAACACTGATTAGATCTAATGAAACTGAAAACAAAGGTACAGTTGCATTCCTTCTCTTAGGATGAGAGAGACATTTCTGCCTCATTCCAGAGGAAAGAAGAGAATGTAATAATGTCTTAGTGGCAAAAGTCCCCCCAAAGCCTTATCACAGCAGGGATGGTGGTGGGGAATCAATTGTCTTAATCTGATTTGAATTAATTCTATAATGAGCATATAATTTCACCCTCCCGCAGTACAAAATATATTAATTATGAGTGCAAGAACACAAACAATAGCAAAATTAGAATGTAACTTCCTTTCCTTCAAGTGCTAAATAGAGAAGGAAAAATAAGGCAGCAGTTCATAGCTTTCTAACTGGTGCCTGATTAAAAAGAAGCCATACAAAAAGCCTGACATAATTAGCTAAGCACACAGCACATTAATTTTTCTAATTTAGACCTTTTCTAATTCCTTGGGTTGTTTTTTTTTCTGGATACAGATTTCATTATCTCAAAAAATCTCACATTTCAGCCCTTGCAGAAAATGTCCATCTTTCTTCAAGGAAAACAAAGTAATGAGATGCAAAGGGCTGTGTACATACAGAGAAATAGGAGATGAGATATTACAGGATTAAAATATTTTACAAGTGTTTATTAGTTTGCTACAGTTTAAAAGGAGAGAATAGACTTGGCTTGAATGAGTCTTTCAGATGTAGAGAAAAGAACCTTGAAGCATCTTATTCTTACTGAATTTCTTAAGCCCAGATTGCTAGCAAAGATCAACTATCTTTAGTTGATACTTTATCCAGATGACTGGTATGACCAGTTACATCAGTCTCTTGAATTAAGATTAAAATCTGTCCAGATGCTATAGTATACTTGCTTCTTCACCCACCTGTTGTAGTGGGGTCCCTGCAACATTCCCAGAGACAGCAGAGCCCGTGGAAAGAACCAGGGAAGGCTCTTTTTCAGAGATATTTCAGAGAGATGTTTTATTTTCTAGCTGCATGGCTGGGAGTTCAGCTCTCAGACTGAAGAATCATGTGACAACCCAAAAGTTCCCGGGGCAGGGGAAACATTTGGGACCAGTAGGGACACAGAACTTGGGTGCATGTGACCAGGGGGCAAGGCAAACCCTGTGCCCATGCCATGCGTCCACCCCAGGGCCCCCTTCCCCCCAGGGGAAACGGCGGGGGGGCAACCCCAACACCTCACCCTTTTGTTTTTATTAAGAAGATTTTTTCTCAAGGGTTTTAAAGCTTAATATTTAAACACAAAATAACAAGAGCAATTTCAAAAGAATACAAGCCACCCCCTTAGTCCCAAATGTCCAAACAAGTTGTTTCTGGAGCATCCTAGAGCTGGCATCAGGAAACTGAATCAGGAGAGAATCTCTTCCATAGGGAATGATTTTCTGCTGGATGTTAGCAATGTGGTCAGCTGTGATTGAGTATGTCTGTAAGAACTCTAAACAAAGATGGTTAATTCTTTTCTTTCCCTCTGTTCTCCCCACCTTACCCCCCCTAGCTATTTGGGAATTTTGAGGGAATGGATTTGAAGGGTATGGAAAGGCATGGTTTTGGGGGGCAAACCATGGAGGGAGGAACAGGGTAGGAATTTGTGGATACATAAACTGGGGATAATAAAAGGGAAAGGTAGGATGGGGGAAGGGAGACTGTAGGGGTAATTTATACTGAGAATTTTGTTTGGAAAAGTTGTGGTTTGAAGCATAATGGCTGCCTTTTACAGGAATTCCACCTGGTCCTGTAACATTGGCTGCTTGTAGACCTTTCTTTCCTTGAACAATATTAAATTCTACAATTTCCCCATCTTCTAAGCTAGGGAGGAATTTTTCGGGGTTGTTCTTCTCAGTGGCAGATCAATGGACAAAAACATCTTCCTTTGTATCATGTCTTACGATAAATCCATAATTTTATTTCACATGATACCATTTCACAGTCCCCAAAACATTAGTTGCTATGGCTTTATTGTCTCCTTTTGCGAGTCCGTGTTGTTGGTGCTGTATATGCTGTTTTTGAGCTGCACGGTTGGGCTCCAGCACGGTAGCTCCCCCACGCCCTGCGCCAGTGCCACCCGGATTGGGCCCCTGTGCCGCTGCCGCCTGCACAGGGTTTCTGGGTCGCACCGGCCCCGCCATGCCCACTCCACACTGGGTCGCTCCGGCCCCGCAGCCGCTCAACTGTGCCGGCACCATGCTGCGCCGGCACCATGCTGCGCCGCTCAGCTTCACGTGCACTGCTGCCGGCCCCATCTCCAGCTCTGGCCACAGCTGCGCCACCGCCTCACCCCACCCAGAGATGCCTTTGTCTGCACCGGCTCTGCGCCGTGTCGCTGTCACACAGTGCCCACTCTGGCCTCTCCGTTGCACCAGCCCCACCGCGCCGGGTACACTGCCCGCGCCCACACCTGGTTCTGCGCTGCCACTGCCTGGCTCCGAGCCGCTACGCCATGCCACTGCCTGGTGCTGAACCGTGTTGCCATAACAACATCTGCTTTTTACCTTCGGAGCTGCCAGGGCCGTGCCAGGCACGGTTTCGGGCGCTGGCTCTGCCCGCAGGGGCTGCCTCGCCACGGCACACAGCCCACTCAAGGCGCATGGCCGCAGTTGCGCAGTAGGGGGAGGGGTGGAATCCACGTCAGGATGCGGACCGCCAAGGGGCTTGGGTGTGCTGTGTGTCGCATGCTCCTGGGTCGGCCACGTGGCCTCGCGGTGGAAGCCATTGTTCACCGTCAGGGTAAAAACGGGACTCAGCACATCTGTAACCAGATAACATTCACGGAAATATTCTTCCATCGGCACATGTTTCGATTGAGAAATTAATTCTGTCCAGACCTCCTCCCAAAAGTCTTTTGTAAGAATTAAGTCCCAAGAAACATAGCAGAAATTCCGAAACAGCCAATCAGGAAAGTGTCTCTGTTCTTTTTGAGCCTGAATAAGGCTAAAATTTACATATCGCTGTTCAAGGATCTTTTCAAGTTTAAGATGAATTTCCCTTTGTGGCTTTGAAAGCCATAATTCTTCCCACAGTTCCCCCATCTGAGAGGGAACAGCAGAACAAAAGTACTCACAGAGTTCCTGAGGTCTTCTATTCAGAGTCAGTGTCTCCAGGGATCGATCGTTAGGCTTTGCACACATTCTCCACCATTATGTTGCAGTGGGGTCCCTGCAACCTTCCCAGAGACAGCAGGCCCGTGGAAAGAATCAGGGAAGGCTGTTTTTCATAGATGTTTCAGAGATGTTTTATTCCCAGCCGCGTGGCTGGAGTTCAGCACACAGACTGAGGAATCATGTGAGCACCTGAAGTTCGTGGCATGGGGGGAACATAAAATGACCAATAGGGACACAGAACTTGGGTACATGTGACCAGGGGCAGGGGAAACCCAGTGCCCAGGCCATGCGTCCACCCCAGAGCCCCCTCCCCCCAGGGGAAATGCCGGGGGGGGAACCTCAACACCCATCCATTGTCTATGTCCAACGAAACACTGTTTTCCTCTGCCTCTTCCCCTGTAGATAAAACCAGGATGCCTAATTTCTGGACACTGTAGTAAGCATGGATCCAGTTGGAATGGATAGAAATAGAAAAGAATAGAAAGTTCAGATAACTGATTCTCCTGTGCAGCTCTATGAATAATTTCCTACAGATGGTATATATCAATATAAATATAAATATAAATGCATTGTATTATTACTAACTAATAGATGTCACCAGGAAGTAGAACACCTTTCTTGCACAAAGTCATTTGTCAGCCTACACAATACTGTGACAAAGCTCTGGTCACCTAAGTAGCAATTCAAATCTCTGCAGTAACAACTGCAACAGAAATTAACCTTTCCCAAACCAGTTTCCCCACGGCAATGCTAACACCTGTCACATCATAGCTGTTTTTTGACCAGCACAATTCTCCTTCTTCACTGTGCTCCAAAAGGGAAGAGACTGTCCTAATTTTCAGTGAAACAGATTTATGATAGGCAGCACCACATTTCAGTTCAGCAAAAAAAGCAGAATACACAGACTTGCTAGTTTGTCCCAGCTTGCTGTTTATTCTAGCAATAGTGCTGACAAATATTGAAAAAACACTGACATAAGTTAAATCAAAAGTTATATAAACACTCATCATAAGTTTTTATTTCCTGAAAGTGACAAATCTCTTTGGAACTTTCACTTTGCCATTATGAACAGAAGAATACCCCTTTTCTCACAGTTAGACTACTTACTTTTGACCTAGGGACATTATGCTGTCAAGAATTACAGAGGATGGCGTGACAGCCCTTTGCCTCTTTTGTACCTGGAGAGCAGAAAAGGGAAAGGAGGAAAGAAGAGAATGTATACATGAGATCTAGCTAGGAAAGCACTTATAAATAGATTATTGCATCTGCGAGGCTTGTGTTGCTATTGTCCAAAGATTTGATTCTGTTTGTTGGTTTGTGGTAAGGGAAGAGGTGAGTGCTATGCTTGGTTTTTCAGAACATTCACCACACAATAGCAGACACTCCTGTCACCTACTATGGGATATATTGAATCCAAATGACACAGCTGACAAAAAGAGTTATGTAGCTCCATGAGCTTGTGTACTTTATTGCTTACATTAACTCCTGGGAAGAGAAAAAGGGATCTCGGTGGGCTGTAAATCTTCACTGAAGCTCCTCATGACATTGTCTCCTTACATTAGGGAAAGTGAAGGTGACATGTGGTAGCTGCCTATCATGGGTATGGCCAGCAGGAGATGTTTCTGATGCTCAGCTGTCTGACACCTTTCACAGCAAACAGCCAGAATCCAAGCATGGACTGAAGGGAATGAAATTGCCAATACATCTTCTTAGAGACAAGTTTCACTTCTCATTATCCACATGGCTGTAGGAAGTCTTCAGAGAAAGATTTAAAATTCTTTGCAGATTCATATTTAAAAAAAGGTTTTGTACTGAAAAAAACCGTCAAAACATTTACCTTATTGTCCTTCTCTTCGATAAAGCAAACTGTAAACGTTGCTGACAAAGCCTTACAATATTTAATTTGCTGTGCAGTTGCAGACCTAATAGCTGCCAAGTCACAGCACTGCCTCCTACCAGCTGTCTTGCTGTCAATGAGAAGGTGTAACTTAGGGTAGTTTAGTCACAATGGGGACATCAGCAAGGCATCCAGCTACCAGTATGATAAGACTTGTTGCTAGATTGGGCAAGTTAGCAGGAAGAAAAATACTGCTGTTTTTTAGCCCGCTGAGTCACAATTAATAGTCTGCATTTGGATGGTTTTCACATTTTCTGATTTTCTTTGGTATTCCTGCAGTCTGATGCCATCAACCCCAGCTGAGGGAAAAACTTAGGCAAATTGAAAAAACCAGCAAGAATTAAGCACAAAAACCACATTTCATCGTTAGGAAGTTCTGACCATTATCTGTCACAAGCCACTCTGATGGCACAGAAGACAATTTTGCCTCTGTATCCACATCTCACAGACCATCATAGCTCTATTTGTGGTCTCTGGTGTCCTGATTTATGGAGTGTTAGCTTAGAATCACTCAGACTGAGTAACTGTGGTATTACTCAAACTCCTTTTCACAGCTACCACAGTGAGAATCTTCTTGTTATCTTCTGGTCTGAGGGGAATAAGACTTCTTCTTCCTTGCTAAAGAAAAGACTTCAAGACATGTCTTTCTTCTTATGATGATGCGTGCTTTTACTGGTAAGACTTAGAAAAAGACTTAGAAAAACAGGAAATTAAGAGGGCTAAAACTGTGTAGCCCTGTTCTGTCATGTGAGATGGGATTGGTTTAAAATGATCGGCTGCTTGCACATTCCTCTTACCAATTTTGTTATTTCCACTTTATGGTGTCTGACTGCTGTGTTACTAATGGCATTAGCTCTGCTGCTGAGGCATGCTGCCATGCATGTCATAAACTTTCATACACGTATGGCATTACAAGCATGACAATTTGACATCTGCTCAGTTTAAAGCTTATTTACAAGAGATTACACAAACCAGGAGAGTTTATCCATCTTTCTTTCAGAGATTAGCTTTGGTAGGCAAATCCAAAAATAAACGTATCCTATTGAATAGGGAAAGACTGTCACTTGTTTCAGCAAGTCAGCCTAAGAGTTTTTTCCTGACAGCACTCTCTGTTTAAGCTGTGACTGTATAAAGATGCTGAAGACAAACCAGCTGGCTAATATCTGTGTGCAGTGCAGAGTTCTCATCTAGAACATACAGCATGAAAATAAGAGCAACTCTGTATTTACATAACTAAGTTTTGGCATAATAATGAAGCCAAGGTGAACAGTACACAATATTCCTTTGCACCATTCATACTCATCAATTAATCTTTCCCCAAGAGACAGTCACATACACTATGTTGCTCTAACTCTCACCATAGCTTGGTGTACTTGGTAATTTTCAGGAAAATCCTTACCATGGAGTATACAGAGCTAAGGATGTTTTGTGCTTGATCTGAGATTTGAAATATGACAGAGCATATTGAAGGCATCCTTTCAACAGACTCATCCAAGCTCTGCTTTGTACAGTTACTGCATGTATATTTTATGTACATATATAGATATATAGTGGTGAATAATTCAAAGAGAAGGATACACTTAGTACACAGGAGACATGATGTGCTCATTTGATCTGCTTTGGTAAAGTTATTTTCCATCACAAGATTTGCAGAAATGATGTTCACTTAAATATTTAGTAGTATGGAGAGACATCAGCATGTATTTTCCTTTGAAAAATACTTAATTATATTAGTTTTAAATGATGACACTAAAGCTAAAATTATTTAAATTAGTTTTAACGTGGGTAAGGAAGTTTTTGCGAAAGTTAATGCTTTTTCATCATCCTGCAAACACTATGCACTGTTTGCACTTTTAAGTGCAAAGCCCTGTTATAAAACCCAGTCCATAAAAATAACATCATTAAGCTTTGTTTCCCCAGTGAGCCTGTGTACAGTTTAGATGAATTTAGAAGTCAGAAGATTTGGATAGACATGCACACATACACAGATACTGTAACTAACTTCGCTGCAAAGGGCTTGTAAGATGTGTGCACATGTGTGAATTCTTTCTGTTTGCATTTCCAGTTGGCTAATGTGAGTCAGCTCTGGTCCAGAAGCCCCATACAGCCATATTATCAGAACTCTGTGGCCAGAATATGCATTTCCCCTGCTGCGTTTAGAATGCAGGGTCCTTAAAGATTTTAAATAAGGTATTTGCTCAGACACTTTACTCCATAAAACTCCTGGATGAGAGTTAGGTTACACCTACTCATTTTGGTGTTTGAGAAGAAGAAAAAGTAATGTAAGTGTATTTGTCAATGTAAATCTGCAAGGAGTTTCATAGGACCAAATCAAAAGTACCATTATATTCCTTTAATATGACAGCATAACACAGAAAACAGTTTAGTAAGTGTTTGCTACTTCATTCATATATCTTTTGGATGTGTGATGAGGAGTCTTTCTGGAATGCTATCCAGTTTTAGTCTAAAAAAGGGGGAAAATCCCAGTCTCTACCAGAAATCAAAAGAAAAATCTCCTCCTTATGTCTAAGTGTAACAAAGGTTACAAGTGCTTTTGAGAGAAGTTATCCTACAAGGCATTCTGCTTGATCAGATTCTCCACCATCATGGTAAACACCAGATCCATGTTGCACCTGGTACTTGATAGAATTTGACAAGCAACCCTGACTGTTCATGTCATCCCTGGCATCTACAAGTCTTCCACTGTACCTTTTATGTCTTAACCTGTAAGCACAAACCCTTCCCTTCTTCCCAGCTATTGCAAACCCAGTAATATTGTGTATCAGAACACATGAAATCTTAGAATAGAGTGCAGCTGAGTGAAATGTCTGCAGCCTCATGGCAGCAGTCTGGTACACTCATAAACAGCCCTCTGGCACATGGGGTTACCAACACTCCAGTACCCCTAGCCTAGGACACTCATGAACAGCGCCCTTGAAAATTACCACATACTTGGAAACAACCTAAAAACTAAACTCAAAATGTGTTTTTAAAGGAGGTATCATTTTTCCTAAGCATGCAAAGAAGTTGTTCCAAAAATTACAGTGTCTATTGTTACCTGATTTTAAAAGGCCACAGAGACAAAAACCTTAAAGGTTTCGACAACCAAAAAATCTCTATGATTAGGAAGGTTACTTGATACACAGGCTAGATCTCTATCCTAAGTCTCTATTACTGCTAGCAAAACCTTATTAGACAGCAATAGATAATTCTTCATCTGCTTTAGTGTACAAAGTGTTTGTACATAGCTTATCTTTTAACCAGTCCTTTTGTTATAGTGTCCTTTTACCTTTCTTTCTCAATCTCATGCTACCATTCCACATTTTCTATACAACACTAAGAGATGAGGCCACAATTGAAAAGTATTTCTATTGATGTAACTGGCCTGTGGTTCAGGTGCATGCTCTTCCTCAGCAAATATAAAACGATTACAATTTTCTGTCACTATAATCCATTTTGCAGCCGAGACCCCCAAAATGATTGTTCATTACTGAAGAACATGTGGGAAAGGTCATCAAAAAAATAAGTTCTCAATGGGATGCTTCTACTTGCCTCATAATTAAATCCATTGAGCTCTGATACTTCATTGAAATTAATGTTCAAAAAAAATTAAGATTTTATGCTTGGCTTAAAAAATAATAAAAAAATCAGTATCTTGCTTTGTTATTCAAGAAGTGCAAACAACACACTTTGCAAATTGACACTCACTGTCAAACACCACTTTCCTGAGGCAAGATCAAAACAATACAGCTAGATACATGTACCTGAGCTGCAAATGGAGTTTGCGTATCCAGGCACAGTATAGATAAAAGAAGAAATCACTAAGTAGCAGAATGTCATATTGAACCTTGGAAATCATTACAGTTTATCCCTTCCCTCCAGGAAAAAAAAAATTGTTTCTGAAACAATAAAGTACCAAGTTGGAACACATTTGTTTCCAGGAAAGGAGCACTGTTAAACCTATATCACCCAAGTGTTTGGTTAAGGAGGCTGGAGGAGCTGGCAATGAACACAGCTGCCCAAAGTCAGGGTACTGCCCTGCTCCCCTTGGCCCTGCACTGCCCTGGGCCCCGTGCAGCCCCTGCAAGGCAGTGACCCAGCGACCTCACCCACTCTGGTTCCCACTGGGAGCAGCACACCCTGCGACCCCAGTGAGGTGACAGTGCACTGGGCACAGCTCTGGTGCTGCCACAGAGCTGGTAGTGACAGTGCCCAAGGCCCTTCTGCTGTTTGCTCCTACCCCAGTCAATGCTCCTGTCCAGCAGGTAACCACACTCAGCCGGCTGCAGAACCATGGGCAAGCTGCAGTCGTTAATTATCAAACCAAAAATTATCTGTACTGTTGTACACTAAAACTCCTGTGTAAAAGTCCTTTCTTCATGATACTGTCTTTTTATTATAGTACCAGAGAGTTTGATTTCATTTCTCTCTCCATGCATATACAATTCAGCCACTTCTGGTGGGAGAGGCTGGAAATCATCCAGCAAAGAGCAGGATGATTCCACAAGTAGTGAAAAACCAATTAGGTAAAAAGTAGTTGGAGAGGACCCCACTAGCTCTAGGCCAATAAGGGAAAAAAAAAAAAGGATAAGAAAAGGTTTCAAAATCCAGACCCTAATTTTCCTGCTATAATCTGCCTGAGCTGATCCTTGCTTTAGTAAGTATCATCATCATTCTGGTACGCTGAGAACCTTGAATCTCTCCTTATCTCTACATTTAACATTATAGGTGAAAATAATCAAGTAAGTGTATGAGCAAAAATATTACTGAACAAAGTTAACTAACATCTGTTCTACCATTAAAACTCACTGTGTGAATGAAAAACATGACAGAAAGTTATTTCCTATGACTTCTGTTCCCTTACTCTTCTAACGACCACATAGGACATAGTCAACTACTGTCTCAGTACATATGTGTGATAAAATATATCCGTTATTTCTGCCTCATAAAACTGCACAGAATTTATTTTGTATTTGGTGATTCTTGGGTGTGAGGTCAGTGCTTTCACAATTTCATAATGCATGTCCTGTGCAACAGCCTGCATCTCCGCATCAAAACTTATGTTAGCAGCTGGAAAGATGGTCAAAAATCTACACTTCCTTTCCAGGTCATTAACGAGGCCTCTGCCCTGGCCTTGCATAATTTTTCTGGAAAAAAACAGAGATTTCAAAAGCCTCAAATTGTGCAGAACCATTGGAAAGATTCCAGTCAGTTGGAATAACATGTCATGGGAGTGAAAGATGTTGCATCAGACCCTCACAACATGACAGGGTATTTTCATATTTCCTTTTTTATTTATGCAGGTAAAGCAAATGTTATCCTGTGGGAGATGTGTAGTTAAATAAGGTGCATTCAGTAAAAGTTTTAGAAATACCAGATGGAGAAGAACCAGAAGGTACCAGTCATTCAACAATATCACAAAATGAGGACATATCTTGTCCTAAACTGCCCCACCAGCAGTTTTATTCTTAAGAAAATTCAGGAAACTCCACAAGAACTGAGCTGGTTTTGGCAGATGAAAGGCTGCCACTTTAAATTTCAAGGAAAATGTAGTGCGTTTTTTGTATTATTTTAACAGAATGTTAAGAAGAAATAAGGAAAGAAGAAATTGATGCCCAGTGAAAGAAACAGTTGAGGGAGAATACTGGGGGTCAGAAAACCATTCCATAATTGAGACTTTCATCCCTGTAAGTGAAAGATCAGGCAGCAAACATAAATACATCAACTGAAAAACAGACATGGGGAGTGTTAGATTAATGTTTTTCCTAGGCTCTATCACCGAATTCGCACATTTGTGCAGAAAAGAGAAACTCTTGAGAGTATGGGGGGAAAAAGGAAAGAGGAACAATTCATTTTTAAAGACCTATTTACCACTGGCAAGAAAAAAAGCAACAAGTACAGGTATCTTGGTCACAGAAGAACTCAGAGCTACAGTACATTTTTCTGGTGAGAGGTAACCAAGAAGGATAATTAAACCTCAGAGGCATTTTTTTGTCTTGTGCAATTTTTCTTTGAGTAGAAAACAAGCTTTGAGGCTGCCCCAAGACACTCTTAGGTTTGCTATAGCCACAAATGCAGACAACAAATTAAGACATTGCATTGATTTGCTCCTCTGTTTCATGAGAGGAAGCACCTTGATATTCACTAGGGACAAACACTGCCAAAAAAAAGAAAAGAAAAAGGAAAGAAAACCCTGCCAATTCTATACTTAATGGAGTAAGAAAGAATATTTTCAGGAAATGCAGGGGTTTATTTTAAGTCATCAGCTGAAGCAACCTGTCTTGCCTATGAACAAGTGTATTTGCATGAACAGCAGCTGCTTGCTAGCTTTCATGTGAGGAAAAAAACAGAAGAAAAGTAAGTTATGTGTAAATTATTAAATGCTGTAAATGGTTCTGAAATCAGCACCAGTCCAACAAAAGTGTTTCTTGTATAGAGTTAATTCTTGTATAGAGTTAATTTCTATGTGTTTGGGGTGGTCATCACACCTCACAGTTTACAAGGCCTTCCAAGAACCCACGGCAAAGTGACTTCCACATACTTAAGTCTTGTATTGTAAAGCCTTTCTTGTTACACAGACATCCTTCTTTATCCAAGAATTATATAGCCCGTTAGGGAGGCACACACACTTCTTTCCTGGAGGGTAGCAACTGCTAAGCTGTGTGTAACCACACAATGTTTTACTTTGGCAGGTGCCTTCTACAGCCAATATAAAACACTGGTCCCATTTAGGCCAGTGCCTGTTGTAGCATTGTGGCCTTTGGGGGCTGAGGTTTCACGCTCTGGGTCCCTTCAAGGACACTACAGTTTTTCCAGCTACAGAGTTTCTGTGGGTGCTTCATGGCAAGGCAGTCTGGGATCATGTCTCAACCACTTCCTGAATCTTTGTTAAAAGGGGCCTGTGGTGGTTTAAACTAGTCCGTAAACTCCAAATAAGCCACTTCCCTTCCACCGCCCCTGCTGGCAAGAGAGGGAAAAAGGCAGAGACACTGGGTTGGGACAACAATTTACAGACAACAAACACCAGTGGAATGAGGAACACACAGTAGCAGCAGCAGTATTAAGAACAAAAGTATACAGAAAGAAAAGGTGCTTTCCCCACAGAAAGTTGTTCATCACCTCAACTTTGTTCCGTGTGGTGACCGGGACGAAGACAGGATGGCAGCCATTCCTGCCACTAGTGTTTCCCATCCCTGAGCCTGAGACACCAAAAAACAGTGACAGAAAAACGCCCAAAACTAGACTGTCTGTGTCGCACCACCTGCTTTTCCAGACAGCTGTTGGTCGGCAATGTTCAGTTTGGCTTGGCTCCTCACAGTTCATTCCACCACTGCTACATTTCCTGCACCTTCTCCTGGTCTGCCTCTTCTCCATTCCCGGTCCTTTCTTCTTAGAGCACCTTTGGATATGAGTCTTGCCCTTTTTATTTTAGCAGCTGTTTGAACATTTCTGAAAATGGTGATAAATGGTATCAGCTTTGAAGTCAAGACAAATGGCAGATTTGAAAAGGTCTCTGTCTTTGCAACACTAAAAGGGATTCTATACAAAATATTTTTGATTTTCAAAGATGTCAAGCAAATCAAAACCTGTCTTCAGAAAGAGCCATGTGGATTCAGAATTTCAGGAAAGCAGGCTTTATGTTATTTGAATAAGTCCTGAATTTTGAAGTGTTTCATGGTTATCTTCAGGGGTTTTGTAATTATACGCAGCTGGAAGAGAATCTGTGGGCCAATATTCTCCATTTGTTAATCTCTTGTAACCTTTAAGCTATCTTTTTTGCTTTTGTTGCAGCCAAATGAATACAGTAATTAAGGTTACTCTTGGTTTTGGTGCATGTTTTGTTTATTAATTCTTATTTAGTTAGTTTTCTCCAGGAAGCAGTATACCAACTTTTGGAAGTACAGAGATAGCCTGGAGGTTCTTTCAGCTGTGCACAGCCCCAGCATCAAAAGGATATTATCGTGGAATGAAGTTGCCAGGAGGCAAATACTATTTATGAATCCTCTGGTCCTATAGTGCTGTAATGATAAGAAATGTCACTGTGGCATATTGTGCTGAATTATAAACATTCCTTACCTACCCACTTTAAGAGTGCAGGGAGCTGAGGCTGCTGTTATCATTAGAAAGGGAAAAGATATTTTGGCTTTTCTTCTTGAAAACGCACTGAAAATTTTCCTGTTAATTATGTCTGTGGTGGAGCAAAGTGTGGGAAGTTCTGAAAATATCTACATTAGGCACATGAAATATAGTTCGACTATTTTAATTAAATAAGTTCTAAATATAGCTAACTTTAATTTCAGAGAATAATTAATAATTTAATTAGTTAACATTGCTGTGTGACGTCATTCACTAAATTGTTCATGTAAAAATGCATGAGGATACTTGGTGTGTTTACTGGGATCCTTGTATGATGTTAGTGATGAAGAATACAATGGTGTTCTGCGTGCAAATAAATATACCCACTGGAAAACTCTGGGACATTTTGAGGGTTGTATTGCATATGTAAAAGGTTATAAAAACATAAGGTGGAGGGGTAATAAAGTCTTTGAGTTAACTTGATAAAACTCTTGCTTCCTCCAGTATGTCTTTTTTTTTCCAGTTTGACTTGCATTAGTTTGGGAAAACCCTTAGCTGAACTTACATGAAGTGCCTGCACAGAGGGCAAAACCAGCTGAGAGTGACCCACTGATACTAAAATGGGGTCACAGTTCTGAGTCCATACAATGTGAAATTAGGCCATAGTTAATAGCTGCTGATATCATCACACCAGTCACTGCATCACGCATTCTAAGCCTTGTATCTGTAATAGAACTCCTGTGCTATCATCTCATGAGTCTTTTAAGATTTTGCTAATTCTGTTTTTCATTGTTCTGAATTGTGACTGCACCTCTTTCCCTTACCTATGTTTCTGCACTGAGCTGTCATCTGCCGAATCCCTCTACTCTAGCAGAGCTTCTCTCCCTGCCCAGGAAACAGCTGGCAGATATGAAGAGGGTAATGGGTTGTTGTAGGACCTCATATGGAGGATGGAGAAGGAGGCATTTCAAAGCTGCCTCATGAGGTTGGATGGAGCTCAATTATGCCAGTTTAACATCTCCTAAATACAAACCTTGGCTTCAGTTCCAGAATCACAGAATATTCTGAGTTGGAAGGGACCCACAAGGATCATTAATTCCACTTCTTAATTGAATGGCCCAGTATAGGGATCAAACCTGCACCCGTGGTATTATTAGCACCATGCTCTAACCCCTTGAGCAAATCTCAGTTGCTGTCAGTACACATCTTTTTCTATTGTTTGTTTTTCTCATTTGCCTTTTTACATTTGTCCAAAGACAGCACCACAAAGCAAGAATTCCTTATTAAATTTACTCATATAAATTCATTTTTCTACAAGCATGATATGAAAGCTACAGAACACAGAGAAAAAAAATTCAACAGGGTTTATATATGTAAAATAAAGATATGTTCATTGTTCTTTGCAATATGGTAGCTTATTCTGCTCAGAGATTATACAAATGTTTGTACAAGAAGTACCTCCACAGTCAATTAAATATTCTGCTTCTATACACTGTTTTATGCACAACTTGGAAATTAACATTTCTTCAGTTTATCTACACAAATGTATGCAGAAGTGAGCTCAAGAGGAGAAAGCATATGAATATATGAATCCATCTGAAAATATGAATGAAAATTTGTGGGAAATTTTTATGCATTATTATTGAGAAAATCATCATAACTCTGTGAGGAAGTGTACTATCCCAGTGGATGGGTGGTTCATCATTTGAGTGCCTAGCATAGGTGAAAAAAACTTTGGAATTCTTTTTACTGGTCAGGGAACATATTAAAACTAGGAATAGATGTAAAAGTAGAGAAAACTAAGAACCTTGCAAAGGCAAAAAATAACCACGAAACTGGGATTCCTAAAGAAAAGCATCACTAATTCAAGTTATTCTGTTCGAAAACAAATTTAGGATATTTGAATGGACATGAACAGATGATCTCAAGAGGTTCCTTTTAAACGAAACAATTCTGTGATTCTGCAGCTTTAATCCTTCTCTGTGGACATGCATTTCGCTTGGCAGACTCAGTAGGACACACCAGTGTATCATGGAGAATGAGTTATATTATAATCATTTAGTCACAGGGAGAATTAAACACTGACATATATCTCTATCTAACTGCTTATGCATGAAAGAATACTATAAATAGCCACCAAAGAATTAAAATTGGAACTTAGGTGAATCTTAAGCAATACTTAAATTTATGACAGAAATAAAAGTCACAGTAGCTCATTTTATTTTCCCTCGTTTATAGGGATAAATATATGCATGAAGCATAGGAAGTTGCTGATTTAGGTTTATTGCCCATCTTTGTAAGCACTCAAACTACATTTTGACATACATTTGAGATATCAGAGCACTGAGTACATCAACAGGGTCTAATTGCCCTGACCAGCCTTTATGCACCTTCCTTTTCAGTCTTCTTGTGCAACCTCTCCCCTCTTCCATCACAGTCCTTGGGGTCTGCCCTGCTACAGCGCACCTTGGGCCAGGCTCCTGTGAAAACTGTGAGAAAAAACTGAGAGATGCCCCACCCTGAGCCTCCATGCATGCACCCTACACTCTTTGGCTCCAGAGTCACACCTGAGCTCATGTCCTGGCCCCTGGTCCTTGACTGAGCTGCACTATAGGTGTGCCATGCCTGCCTTGTACCTTGCCAGTCCTGACCTTGCTTTCTTGACTCCCGGGCTTGACTCTGGATCCCTATGGGATGGAGCCCTTGTCAGAGAGATCCCTGTGCTGCCTTGCTGTCAGGTCACCTTCCCTTAAGGGGCAAGCCCTCTCGCTTATCTCTTCTTAGTTTTGTACTGAGAACAGAGAAGTCAAAAAAAATCTAGGATCTAGACATCTCTGTATTGAAAGAGGTGCATTTCCATAACAATTAAAATTCATTGCTCTTAATAATGTTGTCTGAAGTCAGGTGTTTCAATTACAAATATTTGGCCAGTAATTTCAGAACAGGGAGATTTTTCCCTCCATTCCTGTTCTATGCTATAACCTGTATTCTTTCTAGCTAAACAGATGATGCTTTTATGTTTTTGCAAGTTCTAGTAAGGGACTAAAATAATTTTCATAGCATCCTAGGATTGTAGAATATTTGGAGTTGGAAGATACCTTTAAAAGTCCTCTGGTCCACCCCCTCTGCAATGAACAGGGACATCTTCAACTAGATCAAGTTGCTCAGAGCCCTGTCCAACCTGACACTGAATGTTTCCAGAGATGGGACATTCACCACCTCTCTGAGCAACCTGTGCCAACGTTTCACCACCCTCATTGTAAAAAACTTATATCTAAACTAAATCTTTTCTCTTTTAATTTAAAACCATTACTCCTTGTTCTATTGTAACAGATCCTGCTAAAATGTTTGTCCCCATTTTTCTTACAGGGCCTCTTTAAGTACTGAATAACTGCAATAAAGTCTCTCCAGAGCCTTCTCTTCTCCATGCTGAATAACTCCAACTCTCTCAGTCTATCTTGTAAGAGAGGTGCCCCAGCACTCTGACCATCTTCACGGGAATCCTCTGCACTGCTCCAGTAGGTCCAGATTATTCTTATGTTAGGGATCCCAGAGCTGAATGCAGCACCCCAGGTGGTGTCTCTCCAGAGCAGAGAGGCAGAATCATCTCCCTCAACCTGCTGGCCATGCTGCTTTTGGTGTGTCTGGCTTTCTGGGCTGCTAATGCACATGGTCAGGTCATGGCCAGCCTCTCATCCACCAACACCCTCAAATCCTTCACAGTAGGGCTGCTCTTGATCTGTTCATCCCCCAGCCTGTATTGATATGGGGGATTGCCCTGGCCCAGAAGCAGCGCTTTGCACCTGGTCTTGTTAAACTTCATGACATTCCCATGGTCCCACTTGATCTTGTTCAGGTTCCTCTGGAAGCCATTCTATCCCTCAGGTGTGCCAACAGCACGACTCAGTTTGGTGTCATCTTCATGGAAAGTAAGTAAACATCTTCAAAGTCCGTAGAGTCAAAAAGGAATCATATAAGTGGAATGTATGTCATTATCACAGCCATTAAAGAACTATGTAGAAGGTTCATAGATTCATCTGCTTTTTCAAGAAACCTGAAGACATTCCTTTTAAACTTGATTGACTATTTTAATTATATATTACTCTGAGAGGTTTTATTATTTCTGATGTATTTTAACTGCATGGTTGTGAGGTAATTAGAAGGTTTTGTTGAACAGTAACATAAAAATTAAATGAATTTTTATTAAACCGTTACTTCTAGTGCTGTCTACTGAAAGCTGGATGGGATCTTTTCATGAATGTCCCTGCAGGCTTCTAATTGACAATGAATCACAGTGCTGTTTTCTCCATTAAAAGATGTCTGCAAACTTCCATTGATTTGTAGCAGCTATTATTGTGGTCATCACATTCCTATGAACAAACTGCCAGCTTTAGAAAATAGTAATGCTTTGTTGTATCATACCTTTCATGGTGGTATGGAAACTCATGGTTTCTCTCTTACTATTCAGTTCTTAAGTTTAATTATTCTAAGTGTTTTGGGGATTTTTACTGTGAAATACAAACAGTATGTAGGCATACTGCAGGGAGAATGAGGGACTGACTTTAATGATCATCATCCCTATAGAGTTTAAAAGCATTAAAAACCACTCCCCCCTTTAGAGTTATATTTTCTGAAACTTCTTTAAGTAGAAAATTTAATGCATGAAAGACATACATATATATCAGTATTTAGAAATATTCCTCAAGTATAAGCAACTTCCAATTTATCTGCTGAGACACAAAAGGGAAGCTGTTTTTAAGAATGGTAAATAGTTTCTCGTTTGAGATAGACTATCTTCTGGGAAGAAAATATTCACATAATTTCTCTTTTGGTGTTTCTTCCTGCCATCCTGTCAGCAAGGCAAAATTTTCTTTCTCCCAAGGAAATATACATGATATCAATCCACCATACAACCTGCAGTTCCTTACAGGTAGATCCTGTCAATATGTGTGCAGGTCTCTTGCTTTTCATGCTCTGTTTCCACAGCTGCTTATGTTTCCTGCCTTTGAAGGCCTTGGTGTGTTCTCTATCTTTCTTCACATTGATTCTTCTTACATTGCAAATGACCACAAAAGCAAGGCAAAATACAGAACATTTGGTGCCCATTTTGGTTCAAACCAGCATATGAAAGAAAAGATTTCCTGCAATGTCTTGCCTACATATCATTGCAATGCAGACAACTACTACAGCCTCCTGGCACCTGTGGGCCAAATAAACTGCATTCATAAACAACTCGTAAGTAAAATTGCACACTTGTTAAAGAGAAAAGTATATTTTGTGGTTTTATTTACCCACAATTAAGATAGCAAATCCAAATGGACAGACTTTTGTGATACTAGAAAAAGACAACGTAAGAAAATGCTATACGAAATTATCTGTTCTGCTTCTGGAAGAGTTTTAATCAGATTGGTTCCAGAGAGAAATTGCATCCTTATATGCATATGCTGTTTTCCTACAATCACCTTCTGGGGAAGAGCCAGATTTGTCCTCTGAATCTCTCTTGGAGCAAAGGTAAAAGGCATTTGGACCTGATATGCCTTCTGTGTGGTACATAATATACCATGTAGATAAAGAAATACAATTTGAGTAATTAAAATAAAATAGACTAATGGCAAGAGAAATAGAACTACTATAAAAGAAGTTGATTCAAATTTTCCAGTTTTAACTCTAACTAGATAGCAAGGTCTCTCAAACCTGGCAAATCATAGCCTGGAATGTTTATTGGTAGGCAAAGGGTAACTATACAACTATTCATTAGATTTTAATGTTTTCAGATCTAATAATTCCTCCTAATCTGTTGTCCTCTCCCCTCTGCTGTCTGTAAAGGTCTTGTTACTATGCCTGTTCTGAAAGAGTGAGTCTCTAGATATTAGCACATGAAAGCACACTCTGATTGATACTACCTGTTGCATAGAAATGAAATTGCTTGATTAAGGAAATTTATGGATTTGGCCAAATTTAGCTGCTTTGCTGCAGATGCCTGACACAGAGGTGATCACCCTCATCCTCCCCTTCCTTCCCATGTTTCAGTGCAAGATGGATGGAAATTATATAGAAAAAGATGTGCTGATCCCTCACATGAAAGCAAAGAGATTCCAGGGGACCACTGAAAAATTAAACTTGTACCTACAAGGATTCATTCTGTTCCTTGCTCAAGATGGTTGTTGGGTTACAAATGAGCTACAATATTTGAAAATCTTGAGTTACCAGATCCAGAGTGAGACACATCCTAGCTGCCCATGCCAAGATACAGCTCAGATCACAAAGGCAGAAAAGCTGGAAAAACTACATAACCTACAGAGCCTCACCTCAGGCCAGTGATCTCTGACCACTTCTAGATGCTTTGTCAAGGACGCCGGACCCCTAGCCCATACCTACAGCTTAAGTTTTTGCAGATGGACATGTGAGCCACAGGCTACAGAATTCCAGCTGCAGCAGGAACCAGACACTCATGTAAATATGCAGGAGCCAAGCAGTGCTTTTTCAAATGACCTTTTTAATTGTTACAAATAAAAATTTCTAATTAAGATGCAGTCGGTCATAAAAGAACTAGCTATATTTACACTTGATTCCTAATTCTTTAGATACTGCAGCACCATTTACATGGTCTTAAATGGGAAGACTAACAGTGTTTGGTAGTTTTTGAATATAGACTTCATTGAGGAGGGTCTAAATTTAGTAATTTGTACTTGCACAGTATCATTTAAACTGCCTCGGTGGCAAAATCTTCACTACATGTGAAAAAGTCTTTCTCTCTCTCTCTCCTCACCTACTCCATTTCCTTCCTTCATGTAACACTACTTTGGGATCATACTAAGTATGATAGAAAAACAGGTGGGGGTAGAGGACAAGACTGGTAGGGCCTTTTCCATCTTACAGGGTTGTACAAGCAGTATCTGGTTTTACTGAGGGATAACTGTATAAAGACAAAGGGATGTACAAAGACACAAGAGGCCTCCAGAAGCAGAAACTTTCTTTGTGAAGGCTGCTTTAAATGGAGTTTTAATACACTGCCAAAATTGTGAGTCATGTTCAGAAGTCATGGGATAAGCTTAAAAGTTAGAACTAAAATTTATTTTGATGACTTGTCTCTTAGTTTCAAACGTTTAGAAGTCAATTATGACACCCTATCCACCTGTGCCTCTCAAACTAATCTTTAAAATCAAGGGAATAAATAAGCTCTTTTTGCATTAGCAAATAATAAGTTTTCTTTTTAAATGATTAATTACTCATGTATTCACTTGACTGGACTTCTTGGAGGCAAAACATTAATATCATAATAAACAACAAAGATCATAATAAAATGTCAAAAGTTGAGAGTATAGAAATTATTTTGACTCAGAAGCCTCTGTTCTTAATTGCTTGGAAGATTACGGAACTGGGAGAGAAGTTCTTGATTTTAATTAACTTTTTCCTTTCTTAACTGATATAAGTCCACTGAAAAAACATCCTGTCACTGATAGTTTTGAGGAGAAATGTAGCAGTTCATACTCACTTTTCTTTCATAGTATATAGGAACAGTGCCTAAGTTGATATATATGACAAATTAAGAAAAAATTTCTCTTCATCTACATCCTTTTCAATATTAACAGTAATCTCCGTTCTTGTTGCTTTGTTTGTTTATGGGAGTTTTTTCTTTGTTTTTCCTTCATTTGTTTGTTTAGCTAACCAGAAAGCTTTCTACTTTTATTGCATATATCCAGTTTCAAGTCCATTCTGCACTTGGCCCACAGATGCCTTAGGCAAAAATCTTTGTACCAACTAATAAAGGAAGAGGAGCCTTGGCTTCCTGCTGTGTATGCCAGTGTCCTACATAGTGAATAATATAAATATCTACCTATTTTTGACAATGTTAGCATAATCCTGCTTTTTGCAAACATTCTCAAAATCTTTTTCAGTTCTGCTATGGAACAAAGGAAATAAAATTGAAGACATTGTCACAAAATGAAATTGTCAGCTTTGGATAGCAGATGTATGTTTCATCTCCTTGTGCCTGTCATTAGTAGCTCTTTGTAGGAGTAGAAAATGAGCCTCTATTCACATGGCACTTGGGAAAGCGTGCAAATGTTATCTCTTATGGGAATAAAAAGAGTTTCTGAGTCCCGTTTAAAATGAACACACAATTGTTATGAAAAAAGACTTCAGTAGTGGGGACATAATGACTGTAAATCCAGAGCAAATTTATCATTGTGAAAAAATGTGCCCACTTTTCCCAATAATTCTCTTTCATTAAGGCAATCTTTGGCTGCTTTACCTTCGTGAATCTACCTAGGTTTCCCACTTTCACAAATCTTGTTCCCCAAGACAGCTCCGTAATGAGAGTGAAGTGTTTTTACTATTGCTTTTGTTAATCATGCTTCCTGCATCCTGCAAAGTGCTTCTTATTCTAAACTGTGCCAGACTTATTGGGGAATTAATCAATACTTGTTACCAGTCATGATCACAGCTGTTAATCACAGCTGTAATTACCAATTGATTAATTAGTGCAGCCCTGTTCAAAAGTCAGGAGTCATTAAACTTCCTGTACATGTAACTTTAGATTCAACCCAATATCCACAGAAGCTCTACAATTACATTTCAACCCACCATAATTTATTAAAAATACTTTTTATTAATAACTTTTAATTATTATAGTATTTTCCAGTAACCAACACTGAATTCTTAGTCTATATATAGTTTCTCATTGCATACCTACTCTAAATATAATAATTCAATGAAAACCCAACCTGCACATGTTTAGGGACCTTGTTTTGAATTACCCTTTCATAGTGATAAATGCCCTAGCTAAAGAACAACATTTGGGTGTATTCCAGGAGCTGATACACTGAAATTATTTACTTTCTTCTGCTAGTGAATGCAATTTATATTAGCAAAACAGCATTTCATTGTATTAACTTAGGTACTGGCTGATTTTTACTGGACAGTGTATATTGTCTAACTTGTAGTTCATTGACCCTTTTTCTCCATAGTTTCAAGTAGAAGAATCTGAATCTATTGCTTGAAGTTTTAACAGAGTAAAAGCTGGTAAATTACCTGTTACAAGATAAACGTATTTCCTTATGCTTTCTTGTTACTCAGAAAATTTATAATATTTTCTAGTAAAGTCACCAGTCTGCCTTTGCTCTCAATACTCCATTAAAATAACTTTGATTAAAATTCAAAGGTCAGTCCTTGATTTAAAACACACACTGTTCTTCATTTGAAAGACTACAAACCCCAGGCAGCTATAAGAATACAAAACACAATCTACTTCACTTGTCTCATAATTTGTGTTTGTATTTGAATTTTGGAATACAATTTTGTTTTGCATCATGTGCTCACCCCACTACTCCTCAGTCAGTTTTTCTTTCTCCTATTTCCTCTTCCTGTCCTCCTCTCTCCTTTATAATCAGCAGCTGCTTTCTGCCATCAGATACAATTAGTGATCTTTTACCTGATTGCCATATTCTGGTAAGGTTTAGACATGAGAAACTGATATACCACTGGTAATAATCATCTTTTTCTGAAAGAATGTAGTATTTGAATGTACCATCATCTGTCGCACATCTCATATTTTATTATTCTCAAGCAAAGCACAGGGATTTTTCCTACCAGCTCCTATGACTTTTCAGTGATAGACAAGAATATTGGGGGAAATTAGTTCCCAGTAAATTAGTGTCACCAATCATGCCCAGTGATCAAGAGAAAATAATACCCTGCACATAGACGTATCTGCCTGCTTTAATCCTCCCAAGAAATCAAAAAGGGTTCAGCTAATAAGTCAGTACAAAATATTTTCATGGAATATATTGCTGTAACAAATTTAAAAATCCTTTAAAAGATGCCAAGAAAAGAAATATTATGTAAGTTTTATTTCATATGCTGTACATTTCCAATATGTTAAATACTATTTCACCATCTAATGAACACCAATATGAAATAAATGTGCTTTAAGAATATTAGTAATACTTAAATATTTTAGCTAGAGCAAAACACTTATATATTTTAGCTTGATAAAGACATTTAACTGTACCTAGACTTTATCTTTCTGTGTGCATCTACTCATATAAATATATATCTGCTGACTGGCACGCTGTACCACTGTGCCAGAGGTAGTGTCAGAGACTGAAAACAGTTTATGCCCCAAACATTGATATAAAGTTTTAAAGAAGCTACAGCCACAACTACCCTCTCTGGAGAACTTTGGACTGTTAGTCGAGCTGCTGATTAGATTAATGGAAACCCATTGTTCTATCACCTCAGGCTGAGGAAAAGGTATGCATCCACAATAGGCCAAAGCCTCCAGCTGCCGTCCCAGCTGAGTTTGGGGGTGGGGGGGAAGAGTCCAGCTCACAGATGCCAGGATTATACAGACTCCCCCCAACTGAGGAGGGAGCAGGAGGTCTCGGGTGCATGGCGCAACCTCTGGTGAGAGGCAATAAACACCCATCCTCCCAGTACACAAAACTGGCCCAGCTGTGGCACCCCCAACCCCACCGGGCGCATCCACGGGACATTCACGTGAGAGGCTTGGCCCCACAGGACTGCAGGTGATGCAACGGACCCAGAGACTGCTGTAAGAGACTGCCCCCTCCCCCCGGGGGAACATGTCCGGGCATGCCTGCCTAGCCTGAGCATATATACCCATGGGATCCCATGTTTTTGGGGGGATCTATACCACTGGGAAGACCTGCTGAAGAGGATCGTCGAGGCATCAGTGGGACCCACGGAGCGATGATATTCTTTTTCTGTCACTCCTCGTCATCCCCGCCTATTTTCCATTTCTTTCTTTTCCCTTTTCTTTCCTCTTTCTCTCATATTTACTATACAATAAAACCCATATTATTGTCACTGGCATATGGTCTCGTTTGCACCTTAATTCAGGCAGAGGAATTTCTAAAGAACCTTAATAATAATAATATCTGGATCTTAACAGGTAGTGATTTTTTTTCTTCCAGAAGTAGTTACATTATCACACAGCACGGTTTTCTCTTACTTCTCAACTAGATAAAGCATAGTAGTGAAAATACAAAGTATTGACAACATAATGGCTGGATCCCTTGGATTTCTTGATAGTGTTACACATTATATCCATATTAAAAGCAATAGCTTTAGCAAGGATAATGGTGTCTTACAAAGAATATCCAAGGAATTAGAGGCTATTACCCAGTGGCTGAACAGCTCTGTAATATCTCTGCAAGTTCTGAAGCTGGGCCATGTCTACTCTTCTCACTGGATGTCTGTTGATGCTACTGATGTCTGTCGTAAGTGCTGTCATTACAGCTTGCAACTTGCTAAGCCGTGGAAATTCAATGCTCCTGGGAGCAGAATAATAAAGGTTATGCATTGTTAAATGTGTTGCTGATTCAACTCCCATTTCCCTCAGCAAAATTTTATAGTGGATGCCCATTCAGCCTCACAGGGACAAATAAAAGGGGGTGTTTTCAAGCAATATCCATCTAAAGGATGAAGTGTCATGGTCCCTTAGCAAGTGACTACTTGGATGGCAGAGCAGTTTGATTTGCAACAGTTATAAAACAGCTATTTCTGACCCTAGAGCGTATCAAAGTTAATTACGGTAGTAAGCTGTTTGGAGCAACTAATTTATATTGTGATGCCTTAGCTGGCACAAGAAAGAAGAGATTTGTCAAAATATACTAAGACAGCTCCCCCAAACCCTACTTCGTTTTGTAACTCAACAGTAAAATCTTGTTTTGTTATGACAGAGACGGAATATAGTCAAGGGAAGGTGCGTCTTCCTTGTCCTTAAGGCCATGTTTTCAGTTCCAAAGAGTGTTAGCTGGCAGACCAAACATGTTGTGCAGTCTTTCAGAAAAAGAAAAATGTTGGGGTTTTTCTTGTTTTCACAAGAACTACAAGTTACAGAATGACAGCCTTTTGGCTCAGCTAGAGAAAACTTTCAAGGCTAACTGTGTAACAAATGAAGCACCCAGTTTTTTACCTGCTGCTTACTTCATCTCTTGTCATCAGTCTGTAGAGGTACTAGTGACTTACGACAGCTTTTTCCATCATTCTCAAGCTGGTAACCCTCTTGAGTAGTTAAATAAGAAGGAAATGTCATTGACAAGAATGCACAATTCATGTGTTTATGCTTTAAAATGGATTATTAGAGAAAATTGAATCTTGAGCAGAGAAGAGCTACAAATACTGGGTTCTAGCAAAATTTTCAGCAACTCACTTTCTCCAGCTGTGCTTCCACTTCCTGGTTGCTGCAGCAGCTGTTATCCACAAGCTGAGCTGTAACCTGAACTGTATTAAGACATCATCAGGTTGAATCCGTGTGGTGTTTATTAGGACTTTGTCTGGAATTTTCCACTCTACATCTTCAATTAAGCTCCTTTAAGTTTGGATGGATCATTATCTATTGTCCGTGTCTTCATTTGGTACCCATCTGACAGATAAGCAAAGAAAAAAAGTATTCAGGACAGTGAACTAAACATTTGTTTCTATCAGGTTATACCTATAAGATTAAATAACTGAGAATGGGAGATGGGAAACTAATTCTCTTTTTGTTTTCTATATCCCAACCCATCCTCTTCCCTCTCTTCTGTGCCACAAGTCTAGAGGTACTGTTCTTCTGGAGCTCACCTATTCCTCACAGTACCATGCTGTGCATGATCTTGGCTCTAAGCAGCAGAGTAATGATTTCTGCACATACATTATCAAGAGGTCTCAAGACACGGTGCAATTTTTACCAGTAAATAAAGCATCATAAACTTCAGTTTATGAACCGAGCTTCCCGACTGGTCTTGTTTGATGTCTGCCTAGTGGAGTAAGTTATGGGAGAGAAAAACAACCTTTCTCATTTTCCTGTTGAATAGCTTTTTCTTTTTCCAGAACAGTTGAATATCACAAAAAGTAAAGTTATTTTATCACTTTTATTTACCGGAGCATGGCACTTTATGTTTTGCTAATCTGTAAGACTCAGTTTTGACACAGCTTGTCAGCTCTATTTTATAAACAAGATGGAGAATCTCACAGATTTCACCAAAGAGAATACAGGATCCAGATGCCAAATTCTTAACCCCAGTTAGTGGAAAAATATGTCATTATTAATAGACAAAAATTAGGGCACAGACTTTGCCTCCATTTGAGAACACACACTCTAAGCAATGTATGTACAGATTTAACATAACTCTGATCATCTTCCTTTCACATCGATTCCAAATGATTAATTGGATCTGTGAAAATGAGGCAAAAGGTCACCCCTCTTGCAGCTAAGCTGTCAAAGTCACTAACTGCTTTGATAAATATGGGCTCTGATGACTTCCTGAGGCTGTCTTCAGCCCATCAGATATTCTTATGCATATTTAAAAATTTAATTTAACTTCTAATATACTTTATTTTTAGTCTTGTCTGTTCCTACAAACAGCAGTATGAAAAAAGAGTGAGAAAGGAGTATTTTAGAGTTAAAGTCACATAATTTTGTATCAGAGAAGATTTGTCATGCCATGGTTTTAAATCAGAGAGGTCGAGGAGGATTTGCGTGCAAGAATCTGAAATTTTCGAACATGTGATTTGAGTGCCTGTCCTGGTTTTGGTTGTGAAAGAGTTAATTTTCTTTTTAGTAGCTGGTACAGTGATGTATTTTGGATTTAGTATGACAATAATATTGACAACACATTGAGGTTTTGGTTGTAAGTAGTGCTTATTCTAAGTCAAGAACTTTTCTGTTTCCCAGGCTCTGACAAGAAACAGGTGCACAAGATGCTGGGAGGGAGCATAGCCAGGACAGCTGACTTAAACTGGCCAAAGGGATTTTCCATACCATAGAACATCATGCCTAGTATGTAAACTGGGGGAGATGTCTGGAAGGTGCTGGTTGCTGCTCAGGGACACTCAGCAGGTGATGAGCAACTGCGCTGTGCACCACTTGTTTCTCTTGGGTGTTATTCCTCTCTTTCTCTCCTTTTCATTAAAATTATTACTATTATTGTAATTGTAATATTTTATTTTGTTTCAATTATTAACCTATTCTTATCTCAATGCACAAGACTTCCATTATTCCAATTCTTCTCCCTGCCAGGGGAGAGTGGGGAGGGGACTGAGCTAGTGCCTGTGTTGCACCTAGTTGCTGGTTGAGACAATGACACTGTCCTAAGGTGGGGAAAGGAATTTTTATTAAGTCTGTTGAAGTTTCAGAGACCTACAGAAGTAAAAGACATACAGTGGTTAGATTTGGAATAAATGATGGAACACATCATTAATATAATTTTGCTCTGACAAATGTTGCAATATCTGTCCTGTCAGAGCTCTGACAGTTGTAAGGATGTGCTTGGTAATCACACTACTGTGACTTATCTCACAGGAATAAAAATTGTACTGTTTGATTCCTGGAAAATTATTTCAGTGATCTGTAGAAGCAGAATACTCGGACATTTGCAATCAGTGTACTGTAAGCATAACTTAGAGACTGACTAAAGAAATAAACAAAATCACTCACATAAAACCTTCACAAGGATTAAATCATGACCAGATAAGCAAACCAGGTCATAATTATGTAACCATTTTCCATTAGTGGGGTTTCTAAGACACTTTAAGGCATGAAAAAACTCAGTGGATGTTCTTTTTTCTCAATCTGATGGTAAAAACTGTTTCCAAGCCACAGGCATGGAAAACTGAGCATTACGTGTGCCTTGGTACACTATCATATTATCCTCCAGAATGATCTCCCATAACATGGCTCTGTTCAACTACTTTCTGACAAAAGACACTTGAGCAGAGAGAACAAATACTCTGTATGGGTTTTAACTTACAGAAGGCAATAAAATATTATGGTGGAATGACTATAACCGTCTTACCAAACTACTCCAAAACGGTAAGATTTGTGAGCACACAACACAACTTTTTTATCCTGTGAGAAACTAAAGTTGGAATTATTTGTATAAGGTGTGCTTGCCTCTCAGTGGCTTCTGCTCTCTTCTCTGTGTACATGCTGTCATGCCAAAGCATGGCCAATAAATAATGTCTCTGTGAGAGGGAGAGTGGTCTTTTCCAGCTTAATGAAATAGAGCCTTTTCTGTAAAAAATTGGCAAGTGGTCTCTCCTAAGAGAGACCCGTTTGGCACCTAAAGGCTTGTAGTAAGTATCAAAGCAGCCTCTTGCAAATTTCTAAGGGAGAAGACATTATTAAATGAGCCTGAAGAAGCCAATGACCTATGCGCTTCTATGCATGACATGGCTGTCAAGAGCTTTCTTAGAAATGTTCTTATATATTCTGTGAAACTCCTCATGGAAGAACTGGGTGCTGTGTCTGCCACAGAGATTCTACTTGTGAAAACAAAGGGGACAATATAGAATGCACGAAGCATGTTTATTGCTAAAAAGTTTTGCCTTAAAATCCAAAAGCTCCAGAAAGCTAGTTGCTGCCACAGGTGCAATCAAAACTTATTATAATAAAATAAAGTCTGGACTCAATCAAACACTGTGGTGGTTTAGCAGTTTAGAAAAACTTCTGTGACCAGCACAGAGGTTTATAGTTGATAGACAGGTTGCTAGACTAATTAAACAAGCTGGTAACACCTCTGTGAGGACATATTTAAACAAGGAGGAAGCGCTGGATGTTCTTTTGCTCCTGCTTCCCTGCTGAGGGGTGGCGAGGGGGGACCCCCCAGGCTCAGCCCGAACCAAGGAAAAAAACACCATGCAGCCGGCAACAAAAAACAGGGCTAGTCTTTCCCTGATGCAGAATCCCAACAAGATCAGCTTCTCAGCTGAAAACTTAGAGATACCAACTTTCTTCTAAGTCAGAGAGAAAAGAGAAGCGATGTCATGTGAGGAGGCCAACATGGCGGCGCCACAGTTAGTGGAGGAAGGGAGAGAGAGGAGGCATTCCCAGTGCCAGAGCTGAAATTGTCCTGCAAGCCATGGTGAGGACTATAATACAACGAATTGTTTTCCCTTTATTCGTGAAATTAGGTGTATAGGGGGGGTGCAGCCCATGAAAAAGTGCTCATGCCAGAGCCTAGAGATGATGTGAAAGGCTTTTAGAGATTGAAGAAGAGAGTCTTTGCTTTCAGGCTGGAACAGCTCATCCTTAAAAGACTAAAACCCCATTACTATTATGACCCATGCTGGCAGTTGTCGGAAGACTGCAAGATTCGTGGGAGGGATTTTTCACTGCAGCAGATTCGGGCAGACTGTTGTTTGTGAAGTTTGAAACCAGGCTAGAGAAGTTCGCGGAGAGGCATCTTCTGTGGGAAGGATCCCATGGCACAGCAGAAGAAACTCTTTTCCTTAAATATAAAGAAAGACTCTTAAGAAATGAAATACTGACCAAAACCCCATGTTTGTTTCCCTTGGGCGGGTTTGGTGGAAAGAGGGAGGTACTGGAAGAGAAAGGTGTTCTGAAAGTTTGCTTTGGTTTCTCATTATCTCTTTAATTCTGTTAGTAATAAATTTTCTTCATACTGTTAAGTTTGGACCTGTTTTGCCTTGAAGATTTTCCATTTTCCTCAACAATCTGTATTACACCTCATGAAAATGACGTTTCAATTGCCCCTTCTCTGCTTAGCTATAGCAAAGGCAAGTAAGTGAATAGTTTTCATGGTCCTGGCGCTCAACCAGCGTCAAACTGCCACAAACACTATCAAACCCCTATGAGGAATCAATACCTCCCAGTGAAAACAAAGTATTGGCAATATATCAGTGCAGAAGATGGATTATTGGTCAAATATTTAAAACCCACTAGCTGAGACAAGAGTTTCCCATGTGTCTGTGCAGCTATATCAACAGAAGGAATATGAACTTGTTGTATTCATTTATGCAGTTTTGGTCCAGGTAGCAACTTCCATTTGCTGTTGTCTTGGTTGTGTCTTCTCTAAGTGCTGGCCACTGGAAATTTGGAGGCCTGAATAGGTGAATATGTTATACCTGATAAAATAAATGGGAGTAAGGGAAGGAATGGGAGTCTCTCACCCTTCACTCTGTTTCTGAAGTATGATTGACTTGCCGACAGTGTAGGGAACTGAGGGAACTGCAACCTCCCTCACCTGTATTTTCCAGGATAAGCTGCTGTTGAAAAGTAATTTGTGACCTTTGTGGTTCATAGTCTCTCTTGTGACAGGTCCATGAAATTTCCTGGGTAATGCTGAGCAATGCTATCTCTACAGGTCAGTACTGTGCAGTTCTTAGAACAGCCTATGCCATCCAGTTCAGCTGCATTTTGCAGTTCTTTGGGTAGTCACGGGAAATGGATTAGGATGACAGCCTGCTAACGTTCCACTGAAAAATGACATTTGGAAGAGATGAATGACTTGATTTCAGTCATGGAACTTGAAATGATCCCTTTGTCATACAAAATGAAATTAAAGACTGTAGCAGAATTCATTGGGAAAGAAAAGAATAGACAGTATATTACAAGACTTTATCAGGATATGGACATCAGAAAAGTATAAAAAAACAGTTTTAATCTTCTTCAAAGCTGAAGTGTGCAATGTGCCTTCCTATTTCTCTATATGCATTTGGCAAGCTATACCTGAAATATCTTGCAGAGCCTGTCCTCAGGAAATAAGAATTAGCTGTAGAAGTATGCCAGCTCACGAACTTCCACTCTTGTCTGATATCTGCTGGTTCAGTCTTTCAGAATCAGAAGTGATGATGAATATGTGTGGCTGACTCGCCATCTGCTTTTGATGCAGCGTGTGACATATTGCTTCATCAGAGACTCATGAGAAACCTTTTTCCTCTGCATGCTTCCCAGCAAGTGCTACAATCTGATCCCCTAGAAAAGCCCATCACACTTGCAGGTTGCTTATCATATGAACACATTTTTTGAAGCTTCACTGTTAAGTGCTGCCCAAGTCACTTTCTGACAAATGGCAATTCTGTACAAAGAAAGCAGCAATCTCTGATAATAAGAGGCAAAGTATTAATGCTTCTTTTGTTATTCACTATCACATCATTGATAGTGAACAGTCCTTAGACATCATTCATGTTCAGTAACTGGTATTACGCCTATGGTAGAAAGCTTGGTGACAATTAGTGTATGTGTATTTTTTAAGGTCCCCCCCAAAATGCATATCAGACACAGTCTGCCTAGTTAAGGAAAGAGGAAGAGATGATAATATAGAAAATCCTAGGGCAAGTGCTAATCCAGTATTCAAAAGCAACCTCTCATTCTTGCTTGTCCATCATAAAAACCCTCAAGTCAAATGAACTGTTCAACACACAGAGATACTACAAGTTTTACTCTAGTAATGTCATCCTCATATCTCAGTTTGCTCACCTCTAGAGGAGACACAAGAAGTTGCCAAGTGTCCTGCAGTCCAGTGAGACTGGTGAGCTCTGTATCTGAATGATATGGGGTTTGTTGTGCCACACACTATCCCATCCTCTTTGAAAGAAATGACAAGCCCTTAGAGCTAAACAAGTCACCTAGGGCATATTCTACATCTTTACATAATCGTTTGTATCTGAATGCACATATACTTAGCAGTTAGGGGCTCTGCTGCTTAAAGAAGATGAAAGTACATGGCTCTTTTTATATACAGGGCTCCCTGCAATTCCACATTAGTCAATGGAGAGGATATAACTGAATGATAAAGGAGAAGCAGTCACTGCTCAAATTATTTATAAGTCATTCATTCATCTTTATGTATAGGGATGTCAGGTTTTTTCCACTCACATAGAAGAAAAGGAAAAACAAGACTGGGCGCTTGGTCTTCCAAAGAACTGTGCAAACATTAACTGAAACTAGGTGGAAAATAATGATAGAAAGAAAAGGCCACATAAAAATTAAGTTTTAATGCAGCTTTAAATAGAGCTTGTTAAAAAGGAAGTATAAGAACGTTACAAAGAAATTTGCACCATGACCCTCAATACGTTATCATTTACTCTCCTACAAAGGGAGTGTAAATGCATATGAGAAGCACGCTATTGATATGGTGGAATTGTGCTCACCATTTCCATTGGTGCAAAGTAGCAAAGGATTAGACAATACTGAGACCAAGTTTTTAAAGAAAACATGCTGAGAGATATGGTGAGTGGAAACACCATTCTTACAAGAGGTGAAATTGAGCTGGACAACATTCTAGTGCCTAATACCCAGGAAAAAGGATGAAGCTATATAAGGAAATGTATTTTGCATCTTGTTTCACCGTTGTCTTAAAAGTCAAGCTATAGCAGAAGAGCTTGTAAGCAAATGATTTTAAAATAAAGAGCCCACGATACATGAAAGAACCACAGAAACTTAAAGAACACAAAAAAAGTCTCTGTCTTCAAAGGCAGATCAGAGAACCAAAGAAATACGCAACGTACAAAAGTTGACAGTGAGCCCTCTGTCATATTTTATTTTTATTTCACTTTTTTTGCTGAAAGCATTTCTGGCACCAGCTTGGACTGGACTGGATCATTGTCATAATTCCTAAACCTAACCCGAACCAAAACCATAACCTAAACCCTGGCTTAAAGCCTAACCCTAGCCCTAACCCAACCCTAACCCAAACCCTAACCCCAACCCTAACCCTGACCCTTACCCTAACCCCTAACCCTAACCCCCAATTTGAAATGTGTTCAAATTTTCTATGCTTTTTTTTCTTTGGACAAAAAACAAGGTGGACTCAATCTCTGAAGCATCATCAGCATCATCTTGTCAATAAAACTGTGTCTATACCTTGCCATAACTAATCTTCGGATTCTCGAATTTTGAAAACCTGATTCTGGCTTTAAGTCCAGCTGGTTGCTTGGGCCATCATTTGTTAGAAAAAAAATATCTGGAGACAGAACTTTGGCTGTCAGGGCCACTTTCTCTGTTTTGTGCTTAGCAGTACTGGAAAAAAATTTCAGCTTTGCACAACTTCTCAGTGCCAGATAGACACTCAGGGTACCCCAGGGAAGCTGTTGAGTTTGTTAATATTGCATCATTGACAAAGACAGATAAACCTCTTCCATTCTTTTCTATTTTTGGCATCTAATTTATAATACCATCTTCCAACTCTATGAATCATGCCTTCAAGTATATTTCAAATATACATCCACCTGTCTAGAAGAGGAAAGGGAATCTCTGGCAGCAAGCTGGCCAACTTGATGACGCAGGCTTTAAACTGAAGGACTCAAGGTAGGGAGTCCAAAGAGACAATGTTCACTGAATTACATCCAACTAGCGAATAAGCCAGGCCAACCAGAGCAGTAACATTTTTTATCTACCTCCCAAGACGAGATCCAGAAGGCGGACCACCTTGAGGGTGTGTATGGCTGTGGAGCCTCTTGCACCCTTGCTGGGAAATCTGCACACTTGATTACCTCTCTGAAATGCCTGTACACCAATGCACACAGCATGAGAATAAACAGGAATAGTTAGAGATCTGTGTGAGGCCGCAGGGCCACGATCTCATTGCAGTTACAGAGACATGGTGGGATATCTCACATGACTGGAATGCTGTCATGGATGGTTTTATACTTTTTACTAAAGAGAGACCAGAAATGTGAGGTGGTGGAACTGTTCTTTATGTGAGAGGAACTGAGATGTATCGAGCTCTGCCTAAGGGTGGATGAAGAAGGAGTCAAGAGCTGCTGGGTAAAAATTCAGGGGCAGACAACGTGTGTGACACTGCTGTGGGTGTTTGCGAAAGGCCACCCTGTCAGGAAGAGGAAGTCAGATTTCTACAGTCAGCTGGAAGGAGCCTCTCTCACAGGCCTTGGTGTTCATGGGGAGCTTCAGCCACCCTGTTTTCTGCTGGAAAGACAGCTGGGCACACACTGCCCAGGAGGTTCCTGCAGAGCTTGGATGATAAATTACTTGGATGCAGGACTTGAAGGTATAATAAGTAAACGTGCCAACAAAAATAAATTGGGATGAGATGTTCACTCCCTCGAAGGCAGAGAGACATTGACAAATTAGAGAGCTGGGCAATCAAGAACTGTGTGAACTTTAACAAGGGCAAGTGCCAGATTCTGCAGCTAGGACAGGGCAACCCAGGATGTATGGGCAGACTGGGGAGCTAGAGGCTGGAGAGTAGCCCTGTAGAAAGGGACCTGGGGTTCCTGGTCAATGGCAAATTAAGTATAAGTCAGCAGTGCCCTGGCAGCCAGGAGAGCCAATAGTGTCCTGGGAGCATCAGGCACAGCATCGCCAGCTGGGCAAGGGAGAGAGGAGATTGTCCTACTCTACTTTGTGCTGGTGCAGCCTCACCTTGAGTCCTGGGGGCAGTTTTGGGAGCTACAATATAAAAGGGACATAAAGCTATTGGAGAGTGTGCAAAGCAGGGCAATGAAGTTGGTGAAGGGTCTTGAGGGGAAGCCGTACAAGGAACAGCTGAGGTCACTTGGTCTGTCCAGCCTGGAGAAGAGGAGACTGAGGGGAGATCTCATCACAGTCTACAGTTTTCTCACAGGGGGGAAGCAAGGGATAGGCACTGATCACTCTTCTCTGGTGACCAGTGACAGGGCCTGAGGGAATGGCATGAGGCTGTGTCAGGGGAGTTTTGGGTTGGATATTAGGAAAAGGTTTTTCACCCAGAGGACATTTGGGCAATGTAACAGGCTCCCCAGGGAAGGGGTCACAGAACAGCAGCAAGCCTGACAGAATTCAAGAAGAGTTTGGACAATGCTCTCAGGCACATGGTGATTCTTGGGCTCATTTTTTGACAGAGTCAGGAGTTAGACTTCAATGAGTCCTTGTGGGTCCCTTCCAACTCAGAATATTATATGATTCTGTGATGAGTATTTTTTTTAAAGCTAAAGATTTCAAATAATTTTATTTCTGAAAGTTAAATAAAACAGTGCAGAGGATGCCACAAAACTGAAGAGGCTAGAGGTGCTATTTTCAAAAATTTGGCTACCAGGTGCACTTTCTCTGTTCGAAAGAAAACTGTCGTGGTTTAATGCAACTGTTTAACTACCCTGTTCTAAATAGAGCAGAAGAGTCAGCAAACTTACAGTTGCACAAGGCTCAGCCAGGCAAACGTCTGGAGCACATCTTTTATTTAACAAGGAAAGGTAGAACCATTCTACCATGTTCTGACTGTTCAGATATGTGCTACAAGTGTTACAAGGCCCATTGCAAATTACTATTTCCACATTCATATAATCTTCTATTATCTCTGCTCAGTCACTGTGAGGCAGCCTAATCTATTCGTCACCATACAGACAATTTTTTTCTAACCACTAAATAGCATTTCCCATTTGGATTCTGATACCCAGAAATGGGCTCATTTGTTTAAAGACAGTTTCTACATACCCTACTAAAAAATGTAATTTTGCAGACAGGGAGTTTAAATGCTTTCCCAGACTGGAAGTTTAACCCATTGGTTGTGTGTCTAGGGGCTTATGTATATATATAATTGTTATTTAAGTCAATAGCATAAATGACAGTTACAAAGTATTGCAGAGACTGTATGATGAGTTGTCATAATAATGACTTTAGGATTCTTTTTACTGCTGAATTAATAGTAAAATCCATTTATGAGCCCTAAGTTGGAAAGCACTTACAGAGCTTCTTAACACCAAGCAGTAGCAATTCAGTGGGAATGATCAAGAACTAACCTACTTTTACATTAGTATTAGTGGCAAGGTAGTGATGGCTACCATGGTTTTCCCTCATATGAGGCCATAAGAATTATGTGAGAACACCTGGAAAATTGTCTGTGAAAAAAAAAAGTCCAACTATCACTTGAAGTAAGGAGGTGAATGAATAAAAGGACTGTCTTATTTCTTATTATCATACTTATCATACACTGGGGCTTTTTGAAAATTCATACTTGCAGGCGTTAGTTAATTTGTCTTGTGCATCATGTCTCATTGACATCTCACTTTGCACCTCATTTTCAAACGCGTCTGCAGCCTGTTTGGTTGCTGCTAAATCAACATGTAGTACCTTGCATGGATATACAAATGTAAACATAGAAACAAACTTATGAGGAGATCATATAGAATGATGACTTCCCCAGATCAGAACAGATATTTATTATAAATATAAGGAATGGCCATTTTTCCATAACAACAATGATTTCATGGAAAATATAGGCCTCCACAAGATGATAACATCTACTTTAAAATTTGGAAAGTGATCACTTCTTGATTAGGAAAAGCAAACCATAATGTTTGTTTTGGGGATGGTCTACCTTCAGGCCGTTTATTGATCTAAGTAGTCACAGTGCCCCTGGGAAATCTCTCTATTTCTGATCCCATTTCCATACCTCCCTGAAGAAGGACTTCCAGTTAGACTAACATGGCAACTCAGCTTAATGTTATGGGAAAAGGGATATATTAATATTATCAATTCAAAATATAAACGTAATTTTATGTTTCAGCTTGATTTTTGATGAAAACAAATGTGGAAAATCAAAATTTCCCATGGGGGAGAGAGAGACTTTAAAATTTTGTTATTTTGTTATATAAATTTTAAAGTTACCTGTCCTTAGCTGACTTAAACATGAAGGGAACACTTGGAAACGTGATTTAGAATTAAGTTCTGTGCTGGCCACAAAATGAGAACCTACTCTAACACTGGGCATGATCAGCCTACAACTCATAGGTTATATGAGTTATATGGTGTTACAGAAGGTCAGCTAGGTCTACTTACCTGGCCCTCCACCTGCTCTTGAATGACATTTATCTTGAGATAACCTTCTGGCAAAAGACTTTAGGCTAGATAAATTATTCTGATGGTGACAGGCTGCTCCTGCCTGCCTTTTTCATCATTCTGAGCTGCATGGCTCATGTGCTACACACATTCAAGTGGTCTGATAAGTCTCTGGGAAAAATGGTGGTGAAGAACAGGCTGGTTATCACTGTCAGAACCATGAAACCATGAATCCTTCTGCCTGACTTTCAAATTGCCTATGGGCCAGAGAACAGCTGGAAGTGCAAACCATCCCTGTTGGAGGAAGACACCAGTTTCCTTTTTCCTAGGACAGCTGTGGCTTTTTGTGTTCCAGCATATAGGTATAGGAGGTTCTTAAACCTAACCTGAAAGGAGGCTGTAACAAAGTGAGGATTGGTCTCTTCTCCCAGGTAACAAGTAACAGGAAATGGCCTCAAGTTGTGCCTGAGGATGTTGAGATTTGACATTAGGAAAAATTCATCTCTGAAAGGGCAGTTAGGCATTGGAACAGGCTGCCCAGGGCAGTGGTTGAGTCACCATTTCTGGAAGTGTTCAAAAACCACGTAGATGTGGCACTTAGGGACATAGTTTAGTGGTGGGCTTGATTTACCTCAAAAAATTTACTGCACATATTGCATGAGGACACTTTGGGGGCTAAAATGAGTAGTAGAACATTGGAATGTTAAGGTTTCATCAATGGAACTATACAGTATTTTTCAACAAATGAATCTATTTCCATGTAACTGAAGCCTAAACAAAAGCTATTTATGAGTTTCCAGTTCTTGTATGAGGAATTAAAAGTCCAATTAATTGAATTACAAAGACAATGTTGGCAAAATGTGTGTGTCTTGCATATGTCACTTTGCCATCAGATATGTCCCTAAATCCAGGACTGAAAACCTTTTCAAGCAAGACATCAGCCAATGCAGAAAAGTGACGTCTGATTCTAGATGACCCTGGAGCTGGGGACATGGCAATACTTCTCTCATATTGAAGCAGTGGCTTTCCTGACAAAAATCTTAATACCAGGAAGTGATGAGATATACCTTTTCACTTTTTTTTTTGCATGACGTCTTCCTTAGATATTATTAAAATGTATGGTAAGTTCACCATCAGAATCTAAATCATTAATTTCAAGCTGTTATTTGGTCTTTCCAGGTGGATCATACATTAGAAAGGACTGTTTAGTTTGAAAGATGGGTTTTTAATAACAGGTATATACTTTCAATCACATTGTCCATAAATGATTTTATAGTAATAATTGAGCAAACAGAAACTCCATGTTGCTTTTTAAAATAAAATTTCTTTGAAGACTTTAGGAGTAGTTCACTTGCCTAAGGGTGCAGTGCCTGATTTTGATTTATTTTTGATGAGTCGAGAGTGAAAGAACTGATATACTCTCCCAAGAAACAAGACTTTCTGAGCAAATGTTCTTGTATAGGGAAGATGATTTGCAAAAACCAATGATCCACCTAAAACTTCTCCAGTTTGAAATTACTTTTAAAATATTTATCATCAAAGAAAGAACAGAATGCTTAGTTTTAAACTATATTTCAATCTTCCATTAGTTCCATTAGTTTTCCAGCTTTACATGATACTACGTAAATAACATCTCTCACATGTTAAAATACTCCCCCTGAAAGGACTTTTCTTCTGATATTTTATGCCTTGTTTGTAAAGTCAAGTACAAAAAAGAAGTAGAGTTGATAAAATAATCAAAATAAACAATGACAATGCTCAAAAGGACACCTACAGGACATCAGAGTTACCAGTTCTGGGAGATGAAGGGAGCAAGTCTGTGCCACTGCACAGGTCAGATTGAGCCAGCTCAGGCATGGTCAGCTGTGCTTTCTGAGGCTTTGGCACGCAACCCAGAGGCACAGTGGCCTTGACCTTTATTAACAAATGAAAGGAAACACAGTCTGGGAAACACAGGGAAAGGGAAGCCTGACAGGAGAAAGATGAAATTTTGCATCAGTTTAGGAGTGAACTGTGAAGGGAAAAAGACCTATCTTCCTTTTTCACAAAATTGTCTTTCTCTAGGAAAGATGGAATTATTTTTGAAAGCCCCAAGTGTTGATAGCCCCTTTTTGGGGTGCTGTGGTGATAAGCTCACTGAAACATGTTCTTGTGAGCACTGGGCAGAGACACAGCTGATTTGGTTTTTTCAGAGCAATGCAAAGTCAGAAAGTGTTAATGCAGCATTGTGACGGGCATCTCATTTTTATTTGGCATGTGCTATAATGTGAATCGCAGTATTCATACTGGATTCCTCAAAGTAGAACATGAGGGTTTCAGGCACTGATTCATGTTCTTAGCTGAAAGCATTGCAATGACAATTTCATGTCAGCTTGAGTCCCAAGAAGGCTGGGGGTTCAGCAAAAGCATGGAAGCCCAAGTCAAAAAGCTGCAGAAAGAAATAGCAAAGAAATAGCAAACAGCTGGAAAAAGACAAGCAGCACCTCTCCCTTAAAAAACGCTTAAAAATATAGTCAAGGACTATCTGCCTCATAGACTCATGACTATTTTATTGAGCATTTGTGACTGAGGAAGCAGTCTGTAATCTCGATTGCCTGTTATTTTTTTCAGTAACTGTAAAGTTTGATGCTTACTTCCATAAGGAACTAAATCTGTAAAGAATTTTATTCTGACATGAAAAATATATACATTTAACAAGCAAAAGACATGAAGCAGAATTTGGATTTTATCCCGAGATGGAACTGTGAGGCATGATCTACAAATGTGGAGTGCTCTTGTATCTGAAGTGCCATTGGGTTTCTCTTACATGCCATGAACACTTTAAGCTGGTTACCTGTTGCTATAACAAAAGTGAAAGGAGGAGAGACAGAGAGAGAGAAAGAGAGGAAAGGCAGGCCGCAGGGCACCCGACCCTATATATAGTAATGGCAATGGAAAGTTATCCAACACTTGGGGTGCTTACTTGAATGAACTATGAGTGCTCTGAATTAAATAGAGCTGACAAATTAATTAATTAATTAATTAAATTCCCTGACAAATTGAGAGTTGTAGTCTTTGGCACAATGATTTATAACCTATTTGGGCTAAAAAAATTATTCTATCATATGCACAATGCAACCTGTGAAGTTACAAATACATCTGCATAAATACTGTGTAGATGGGGAAGGGGGGAGGTTCTCAACAGAGAAACATAGCTGCTAGAGCTAGAGCAATCTGATTCTGAGTTAGAAGTTAATTTTGAGGGTAAGTGAGGTGCTATGCTTGTATTTTCTCAAATGAAAATGAGAAGAGGTGAACTACAGAAATACATAAACAAATGTCCTTATAGGGTCCATTTTTCCTGTAACAGCTATTTAGAAAATGTAAAGGGAAATAAGACTACTCTGATATTTTCTATTATCACTGAACTTATGAGGATTAAATTATTCCTTTAGCTGAAAATAAGATCCTTCAGCATTTTAACCTCATCCTCTTACTTTTAATCTGCATTTTTCAAAATTTTAACGTGGAGGTAATTACCTGTCGCTGCTGAGTAGAGTAACATACAGAAGGAAAAAATAGGTTCCCCTTCTGGCCAGAAAGTACCAGTATTGGGACTGGACAATTTAACAATTATTTTTTAGGCTTAGAAGTTAACACCCTGCTGAAGCATTTATATTTCTCTGGGCACTCGCACAGAAAGCCATTGCTGCAGCGGGTTATAACTGGCTTACAAAACAAAGGTTTTCTTTTGCTGTCTGCGGCCTTGAGATTTCATTGTTGTAATCAAACAACCAAAGCAGCTCTGAATACTCCATTCTGCACTACAAGACAACCTCCAAAACCAACCACTTCCCCAGACTGCCTTTCACCAGCCTATTTTGATGAACACAGACAGATTAAAAAAAAAAAAAAAAGGAAAAAAAGGAAGGTGCTTTGATTTTTCAGAGATTGTAAGGCAGTGGAGAAATCAAAGAGTACTCAACACAAATATTTACTGCAGCTGAGATTTCACTAGAAATTAACAACTTTATGAGAGGTGACAGCACCGGCATGACAATAATATGAGCTGCCAGATCATGTGATTTAGGTCACAAAATAATATCTTTTTATTGAAATATCTTTACAATAACCACATTGCCTATAAAATTTGAACTGCACACCATAGAAGGCTTCAGCAGAACCTTAGAAAATGCTGGAAACTTCTGTCCAGACCTTCAGTTATTCATAGAATCATGTTAATATAAAATTCTTTGAGCAGGACAAATCTATGCCCCACAGGAACATGGCTGCTGAAATCTTTGACTGCAGAAGTCCCCATATTTCTCCTATTTGAAGTGATAATTTTCTTACCACATTCTACAGAAGGTAAAGTCATGCACTGTTGTGCTTGAAAAGCCATTAATGTGGTTCTACTGGAGTGCAATTAAAAAGTGCTAATACCGATGAAGATACTCTCAGATGTTCAGAAGGCCATTTTTTTCTATAAATTTATATTTTTATATAAATTAATATATCATAATAAAGGATTCAAAGAAACAGATGAGTTTCTCTTTATTTTTCCTTTTTTTGACTTACATTTTGAAATTATGCTAAAATATAGCAAGAATCAAGAAGGTGAAAATAATAATCTCTTTTTCTATCCAGAAAAACTGTGATTTGGAGTTCTAATCATACAATTGAAAGTGCAGACATCTACTTCCTTGATTTTCATTATGATTAATTTTAGAATGGATATTTTGATAAAAGAATAAGCAGTGAATTAAGCGGAAGATTTTTTCTATCTCCTGAAAACAAAATTTTCAAGTGGTTACCCCTAGATGTGTTATAATTTCAAACTGAGTTTTGGAAAGCTATATTTGCAAGTATTTTTCACCATCATCTTCTTCCTACCCCATTTGGATCCATTTGGATCGCATTTGAAATATCCAACTACAAAGATTACAATTTTTAATATTTGTGTACATCACTGAAGTATTTAGGGAAATGCTAAACATGTTCCTTTTCAACGAGCTAAAATTTGGTATGGCAGAGCTAAATGCACTTTAGCACAGAAACCCTGATTAAGTCCTAACTGTAATACCAATGCAAGGCTGTCTGAATGGGCTGACAAGAGTTACCTATGTCCCACCAGCAGAACAGATTCTTCTAGAGATGGTTTAGAAATGGAAAGAGACCAATCTGTCCTAAGTAGACCCCTTCTGTTCTAGTGCGTATTCAGCCATGGAAATACAGTCAGTCCTCTCTATCAGGTTTCTTTTCCTGTGTTTTCGGAAGAGCATTTTTTTGTTTATGGATTTTTAAGAACCCAATAACCCAAGGAAGCACAGTAACTTCCTCTTAGTGGAACTTTAGCACGATCTCACAACGGGCCTATCTGCACAGGCCCTCTATGACAGACCACTGTTAGCCTCTTTTATAATGCCTCTTTCAAAGCAAAATCTTCAAAAAAATTCATATTAGTAGGCAATACCAATGATGAAGCAATGCATGAAAATTGGAAGAGAAAAATATAGGATTTGTTTTTTAATGGTTAATCAAACAACATTAACTGATTAGTAAAGCAGATTCATAGTGGGCAGCATTAAATTTGAATAGCATAAGTGAGCCTTACTTTACTTGTACTGAGAGCAGTTAGGTTTTGCTAATAAAGACTACTTATTTTCTCCCAATTCGAAATACATCTCAGAAGTTTTACGCTGGTTTTCTTTTTTGTTTTAGAAAGCTCCAGACAGTGAGGGTAGTTATTGGAAACTAGCAGTTTGTTTTCAAGAGAGCTGGTCAATCTTCCCCTATTTGCACATTCCATTTACATCCATGCTGGCACATTTTAACATAACAGAGAGGAAAAAAACCCCAGCATTTTGTTTTAAAGCAGAGGAAATCATTGCCATTATTTTACCTATAATATTTCTAGCTGGGATTTTTTCTTTTTTTTTTTTAATATTTAATGAGAGAAAATAAACAAAAGATATTGCCACATATTTCAAACTGTAAGCTTTTAAAAAGCATCATTATCTTTTTTTTTCTCTCTAGTTACAGGAGCAGAACAGCCCACGGGTGCTGTGTAGGGTATTTTGTAGCCTCATTTATTTAGAAATTAATCTCACCTGGCAAAGTAAAAACTGTTTGCTATTCCCAGCAGTGATGACCTAAAAAGTCAGCATTAAGCAGTATTTGTTACACATTTTATAATGTAATCAGGCCTCTTTATTGATGCTTGCTGCTGAGAAGGGCATAAAGGTTCTCCCAGAGAAAGTAGTGGAAACTCAGTTTCAGCAAATCACTTAAGCAGGCGCTTATTTAAATATGTGTTTCAATTTAAGCAGGTGCTTATATTCCATCAAAGTAAACTAGTCTCAAAAATGTACTTCAGTGCTCTGCTAAAGCTGGGCTAGTACCTCGATTAAAGCCTAAATTTGCAAACACTTACATTTCTGGCTTTTCTCTAAAGCTCTTTGAGAATTTCAGAGCCCCAGCTTAGGTATTATGCATCTGCAATGAACAAGAACATCTCCTTTCTCCATATGAAAACTCACTGGCTGATGAAGAAAATATAGTTTAAAATTAAAAAAAGATAAATGAAAAATAAAGTCTTATATCTTCTGTATTAAAAAATGCTAGGTCAAAATGAGCTTTCATTCCTCTAGCGAGGTGAATAACCAATGCTTGTGAGGAAGAATAGTTGTCTGGAAATGGAGCATTCTTACCACTGAGTCACAGCTGAGCCAGAAAAACAGGAAAACAGATTCCTGACTTCTTGGGATCTGTAAAGGCCCCTCAACCTTTTGTAGGAGCCTGTGTCTCAGTCAGGTGCCCTGCCCAGACGTCACTGTCAGTAGCCACATTTGCCCTGATAAAATAGCCCATTTCTTCAGTCATTTCAATGTAGAAAAATAGCTTGTTTATATAGTTTCTTAACGTCTGTGCTGGCTCAGGGTTACCATATTTCATAACATGAAGAAGGTCTGTTTAATAAATTCCCATTTCTGAATGTTTCAGATAAACTGCTGGGAGTTCTCCCTGCATGGTAATGGTAGAATTAATACTGGTAAAAACATGTGACAAATATGTGTACTGAGCCATGCCTCTGCTACAAGGAGGTTTGTATATTCACATGTGAGTAACTGAGTAAAGAAAAATTATATCTATGAAAGAAATGCAAAGAGGGAGGAAGGAAAAGAAGTGTCATTACAAAGTATAATTCTTTGAACATTTTTGTGCCAATAAAAGTGTTTGAGAGTTTGGACATGTGGTTTGCACACTTGGTTTTATTCTTGATGTCTAAATGATTTTTTCCATTTGAGTAATTTAACTTCCAAAAATCAGTGTGTGCTTCTGGATAAAGTCTGCAGGGTGATCAGACACGTACATGTTAAAAAAGCAATACTCCTTCTGTCTCAGACCTCCTTCATCAAGGATTTGCATATACCCAGAAAGATCAAATTTCTAATTTGTAGAGTATTTGGGGATTTTTGGAGATGAAAGGCACCATTCAAATTTTAGCTATTACCATTGCAGGAGGCAATCTTTACTATCACAGTGGGGGTAACTGCTATAATTAGTGCCAGATAGCATTGCTACTGTTTTTCATTTATATTACTGACAGTTCCGAAATTATCTTGTGGGGAAAAGCAGAAATTATTTGAAAATCTATTCCTGACTCTGATGCCTAATTAATTGAATGTATTATCCCTTAGGGACATATACTCTTTTACCTGAAATATTACAATAGTTAATGTTAGCATGAATGACAGTATATTGCTCTTTATGTGCCATGGGACACTGAATATGATATCGTACAGTTTTAAACTTTGACTTTCTTTTGAGCTTCCAGGTTCAAGCTGCTACTCATCCACAGCTGTGTTTCTGATCTGCTGAGCAAGGTGTGTTGATTTATGTAGCAGCCATTATAAGTGCAACATAATCAAGAGGCTTGAAAATATTTTACATCATTTCACAAACTCAGTTTACTTTTTCATCTCTTTTTTTTTTCAAAATAGGGGTGTATATGGCATTTTTACTTATATATTAAACTTGGCATTACTGTATTTCTTTATCTGAACTTTAAAATATACAGTTTATTTTAATACTAGAATTTCTCCCCATGCTGAAGGAAAATTTCTCTTCTTCACTAAATCGCTGAAAAAACCTCAGTGTGACATAGACAACCAGTAACAGAACTGCAGTAAAATTAGTGTAACTGGCAGCTTAAGGTTTTGTCATCTTTGTAGAGAACATTCAACACATTTAGCAAATATATTATTAACTGCAAAAAACAGTAACAGGTGCTTACAGTCAATTATTTTTGATAACTTGTAAAAATAAAATCCAGTGGACACCTTCCGATCCCTTGGCCCTATAGCACTAGCAGCAGTTAAACTATTTTGGCAGCAGCCCAACACCAGGTACTTACAATCTGTAAGAAACATCTGTTTTTCATGGAAGCACAGAATGGCCTGGGTTAGGAGGTACCTTAAAGATCATTTCGTTTCAAACTCCTTACCATGGACAGGGACATCTTTCTGTAGACCAGGGTGCTCAGACCCCCATCCAACCTGGCCTTGAACACTTCCATATGGACATTCCTGAGCAGTATGTGAATCATTATTAGGCATAGTATGCACTGTACTGTAATGGCAGCACAGATCCAAGCCAAAGGGATATCTCAGGTGAAGCTTTCCCATGAAATATGGGCCTATTTCCTATTGAACTTCTGACAAATCATTTAAACTGCTCTGATACTTTTCATACAGTATTTTAAGATACAACTTTTTTCAATTTTATGAGAATTGAAAATAAAAGTATGTGTGTGGCTTGTTTCAGAGAAGTTTGAAAAACCCATACTTTATCATTAATATGTTTAACATACCAGATACTGGTAGGAACTTGATATTCATGGATATAAATAGTGATAATATTTATGGAAGCTGGGGGAGTTCTTTCTGTAAGTCCATCTTAATCCACTGAGCTATCTTTACAGCTTGAAGGACTGTTGCTTTCCCACTGTTATTTGTCAAATTTAGCTTTCACTATGTCACATGATATAACTGCCCTATTTTCTCATAAAAGGTATTTTCCCATGTAAAGAAACTTTTTTGTCAAGGCCTTAGACCATATATCCATACAGAACACCCAAGGTAACCATCACTTCCAACACTTTTGTAACTGACACAGAGACTGGCCATTTCTCATTCAAAAGCACTAATGGAAATTTACTCGTTTACTTATTTACTTTTTATCCTTCAGACACAGATAAGACAATCCTGGCTCTGTGAACTTTTTGCACACTTGCTTGTTTTTGCACTTCTGCAGATTCCCTGGAACAATTTGCTCAGCTTTTAACTTTATATTCTATCTCAGACTTAACATGCAAGTATCATATTGGTTTTTCCAAATCATTTACTCCACCATGATTCGGGTGGTGTGCACATATCGAAGGCAGGGGTCTTACGACACCATAGACTTGTAGATATGTTTCTGTTGTCGGATACATATATACATGTAGCCAAAATACATCAGAAATCTAGCCATATTGCATTGTAAAATAATTTTCAACAGGCTCTTCTATCATACTCTGCTCTTTAAGGGTTATGATTGTCAGGCCTTTCTCTCCAATTGAAGCCACATTTTTGGATGTCTTTCATACGCATGCTATATTTATGTATGTCTCAGGAATTCTTGAACTTCAGTTCATTATGCAGTGAAGATAGCAAAATTGTAGCACATGCATTTCACAGACTGATTCTAAATTAAATTTTCATTCTATTCCTAGGCTTTCCAGGTGTCTTAATATACTTTGAGAGGGCTTGCAACTTCATAAAGTCATCAGTAGCAGCGAATTTCATTAATAATGTTACCCTTTGGTTCAGGTTATTAATGAGGATGTTTAATAAGAACAGGCACAAGATCCTGCACTACCTTGTTATTAATAACTAATATATTTAATACTTGGAAACCACTCTGCTTTTTTTATGACATACTATATCTTCTCCATTAGACTGCTGTACTTGTGTTGTGCAGCAAGCAATTGAATTTGGTACTGCATATTTTGATTTGTGCTAACACCCCTAAACACTAATCTTACTAATATGTCTTACGTTTATTTATGTCATAAATCAAGCTGCCCATGCATCCTTACATTTTTGCAAAATATATTCATATGTCATTGCTTCTGTATCATGCATGGAGATTCATTTTGGGTTGATTTTTCTGCTGGCCTGGCAAAGTACCATAAAGTTTTTGAATATTTTTTGCAAAGTATTGTAAACATCTTCTTTCATGACATTTCCATTATGACAAATGCTAAAAATACTTTGCTATGAAGTTTACCTAATTTTTAACTCAATTTTATTACATACACTGTTCTCTGGAACTCTCTAGCACTTTAAAGTATCTGGTAAGTTCTGTAACAGCCAGTCTAACACCCACATGGACAGCCAAAGGTGCAAATTTAATCTTGCACCTGCAGTTTAAATCAGAGCTCTGTAATTCTCAGAACAGCTAAATATGCCTGATTTCCATCACTAGCATGGGAGTAAACTGAAGTTCAAAGTGATTGAGAGCAGCCCAGCAGAGAAGTACTTGGGCATGGCGGTTGATGAAAAACTCACCATGAGCTGGCACTGTGCACTCACAGCCCAGAAAGCCAAACCAATCCTGGCTGCATCTGAAGCAGAAGAGCCAACAGGGCGGAGGGGGTGATTGCCCTCCGCTACTCTGCTCTTGTGAGATCCCACCTGGAGTGCTGCCTCCAGTTCTGGTGTCCCCAACATAAGAAGGACATGGAACTGTTGGAGCAATTCCAGAGGAGGCCACGAAGTTGGTAAGAGGGCTGGAGCACCTTCCCTACAAAGACAGGCTGAGAGAGTTGGGGCTGTTCAGCCTGGAAAAGAGAAGGTTGTGTGGAGACCTCATAGCAACCTTCCAGTACCTGAAGGGGACCGACAGGGAAACCAAAGAGGGACTCTTTGTCAGGAAATGTAGTGATAGGACAAGGAATAATGGGTACAAACTGAAAGACAGAACATTTAACTTAGATATTCAGAAGGAATTCTTTACCATGAGAGTATGAAACACTGGAACTGGTTGCCCAGGGAGGTTGTGGATGCCCCAAACCTGGCAGTGTTCAAAGCCAGGTTGGATAAGGCCTTGAATGACCTGGGCTAGTGGGAGGGGTCCTGTTCCATCGCAGGGGTGATTGGGACTGTATGAACTTTATGGACCATTCCAGCCCTTAACATTCTAGGATTCCATGATACTGGTGATGTGCCAAGAATCCTGTAGTGAGATAGTAGTAAATATGTTAAAATAACCGAGAAATCCTCTCAGATACACACTTGTATCTTCTGGTTTTAGCTGCTTAATCTGTTACAATGTTACTCCAGCTATTAACATTCATCCAACAAAACTTCTTGTCTGTATATGACGCATTTAAGCATGTCATACTGATATAGTCTAATTATTCATTATGATTAAGTGTTTTAAATTTTACAAGTATTTCTTTTGTGCAGTTATTTTAACCACTTGCTCAGTGACCAAAAGTTCTTAGCATTTACCTGTGTAGGCTATGATTTTCCAGAAAGTACTGCAATCGTTGACCTCTGTGTAGCCATGTGATTTGTACAATAGCATTGGTATGAGCAAAAAAGGAGGTAAGAAAGGCCAAAAGAATACATTTATTTGTGCCATCCTTGCAGCTGATTTAAGCCACTGCTTGAAATAAGTTTATTCGCTCTGTATTAATGCTGCTGAGCACTAGCTGTGCATGTGGTGGTGTTTGCATGATGCAGCAAAGGTCACAGGATTACTTCCACTCTTGAGTTTCTGGACTGCCAGCTAATCCAAAAAGGCTCAGAAACAGGTAAAAAAATGCCGTTGGACAGCAGAGATATTGGAAATATTTCCAAAAGTGGCTAGCAAGCCATGCGTATAAGCATGCTGTGCAATGACTTCTACCTCTCTGCTAGGACCTCTGTCTGTCACGAGAGGCTCTGCCAGCTCGCCCAGTGGGTGGTTCAGGATCAATGGTTGTCTCCTGTTGGGGGCTGGTCTGCAATTCTCTGCCATTTTAGGTATCGGCAACCGACGTCTGTCTTGCCAGAGCTAGAGTCCCATCAGCTATTCAGCTGAAGGATTTCATGCTGCTAGCTATTTACTTCAGAGTACTGAGACATTTGGAGCTGACTGTGAGAATGTCTCTCTCCTTTAATGCTCTGAAGAGTCTGACTGTCACACACTGCAAATTCAGAATATTCGTGCAGGCTGAGAGACCACCCTGCCATGAATACAGCACAGGTTCACTTGTCCATGCAACGGAATAGAATTAATTTTTTTTTCAATTTTGTATAAAAACTGTAATGATGACCAAGTGAAAATGTGTTTAAATAACGCCATTGAACTCATACCTACTACATCTGGATTAAAATCTATCAATAAAAATCTATATTTCAAATTATAAGGCCTTATGCTATTTAGCGTTATATGTTTACAAGTTCAGTATCAGTTTTACTAAGGAACTGGATGGCATTTTTCTTAATGAGTGTGCAATACCTGAAATATCTATGCTTCTCAGAGATTTAAAAAGTAATAACCCTCTATATTAGTCTCTCAAAAAATCAACAGCCTACATTTAAGAAGACTTCAGCTCACATGCAACAAAAAAACATAGGGAAGCATATTTAGGCATAATATTGATTGTATATTCCCTTCTCTTCTTATAGCAATTAATATTAAAAGTGATCAGTTTAACTTCTAGGTACTGAATATTAATTAAGTAGTTCTAATCCATGTGGGAAATATAGAAATCAGTCTGACAACTGGGTTATCAAATGGAAACTTCATCTTCAAACAAGTACAAAATCAGAATAGTTAAAGAGTTGTAGTATAGAAAAAGACACCGCACTTGTGGAAAAGAGGCGTAAGATTATACATTCCAGTAGGAGAGATTTCCTCCCTTACTACTCCTCTTCAACCAAACTCAGTTAATTCCCCATTGTTTCCTCATCACAGAAACTGAAAATTACTAAGTACCTTTTCATCATAATTGTAAGTCTTGATCTTTTGAAAATAAAAACAAGATACAATGTTCCGAAAACAAAATCTGTCTGATTTCAAAACATGCTAGGCCTGTTTCTAAAGCAACTCAAAACAGATAAAAAGATAACACTTTAAACATTGTTAGAAAGGCCCACCATTCCTCTGTCTGCTTAGGAACCACTAATATCAACTAAGTTTTTGTTCTTTTCAGGATCAAGGCTTTGCTGTGTCTGAGATTTTCAAATATTTTTGTGACATGACCACAGAGAGAAGTACTCTCCCAGTTCCTTTTTCTGGGGCTGTTTTGTTGGTGTGTGCTTCAGGTTCAGTTTCATGGCTGACTGGGATTAATGAACACCAGCCTTCTGAGAGGGGCTTTAGGAACATCCCACAAACTGAGTGGCAGATGGGAAAACAGTTTTTGGCAGCACTGGCTTTCTAATTACTGTGAGAAGAACCTAGCATCATGTCTCTGCCCCAAGCAGCTGTACTTTAATTTGCAATGGAAAAAATCCAATCAGATCTGTTTTCCCTCCTCTCTTGACTTAATCCTGTCTTGTTTTATTTTTTAATGTGATCATGTTATTTATTTGGTTTAATATTTTAAACTAAGTTCCCCTGGGTTTTTTTCCAAGGAGTGACTGCCAAGAATTTCCCTGTGATGGGATTAAATAGAGATTAGCCACTGCCAAGAACTTTCTTTTAGTGTGAAAGGATTATTTAGGGAACAAACTGTTGTCATGTTCCATCATCAAGAATTGGGATTCTGGGGGCAGACCAAACCGTTCAAGCTGTAAAGTTATAAATGTTCCAGGGAAGACTCAAAGTGAGGGCAACAAGCAAGAAACTGATATTTCAGGGTAGCCAGTATGTAGAAGTATCTACTAGGCAGAAAGCATCAGACTCTCCAATTTATCATTTCAGATGTAAGTTAATGTACATACAAAAGGAATCAGAAGGCTTAGGTCTGTGGCAAGTAGGCAGGCTGATGATTCCTCTTCCCAGTTCTAGTAACCACCAGAGTTCTCATGATTTTAATTTGATTTCTTTTAGACATAGCATGCAGTCAGACAGCAGTTACACTCATAGCATCCCCATGCATCCCAAAACATCACTTACAATTAAAAATAATTCTTGCCATTTTCATATTAAGCATGTTTGCTACTACCTTCTTGTCCTGGTTCCAGCCAGGACAGGCTTAATTTTTGCAGTAGCCAGGAGAGGGCATGGCCAGGACATGGAGGTTACTCTGTACTACCTCATGTCATTGCCAGGGCTGGGCTTCCCATGATGAGCAAATTATATATATATGTGTGTGTTTTTTGGAAAAAGAACCACCAGAGTTTCATTTAGGTACAGCAGCAGTTGCAGCTGTTATGTGTAAAGGGCCAATCAGAACAACACATCAAGCACCAATTTTCTCAGTATATTACATTGCAGAAGTAGAATTTATTGTATATACTCAATGTCTTTACCATTTGTTATATCCACATCAATTCACAAAAGGCCAGATTTTAAGCACCCATCACCTGTGTAAGCAAGCCCAGCAGTCTTGTGATGTACGTGCTCACATTAAACTGAAGTAAAACTCATTTTCTCTTAGAAGTTAAGAATTTTAGAATTTTCTCTCAGATTTAACATTGTGAGTTCTCAGTTATTATGTCACAATTTATTATTCGTTCATAAGGAGGCATATGCCCTCACAAAATCTATTTTTACTAGAAATGTTGGCTCTAAAACAAAAAGAATGTCGTGAATAAATTTTCTGTGTGCTCTACAAAGTGGCATACAGTTTAACTTTTAATTAGATGAAGTTTATATATGTTTTCTATTGCCTTTTCTTTTTCAAAGACTTATGGAACTACAGCACTTTTAAGACAGTAGAGAAAGCAGGCAGAAGACTCCTGCTATCTATTCTGGCTTGCGTTCTACTTTCCTAGCCCTTTCACCAAACTGATTTTTATTAAAATACAAAATTTCATCAAAAGCAGTTTATCTACACTGTTTTTTGACTTAGAAGGACAGAAGGAACTGTCACTGTTTAAGATATATTAATATATCTAGGGCTTGAATAGCTTTGTTACTGCAATACCCAGGTAGTTCTGAAGCAAAGGTTCACCCATCCTGACCTGCATATTAAATAGACCTATACAAGCACTGATTGAAAGATATCAAATATTTCACATATTAATTCTCTAATAAGAAGTTTACATTAACAGAACAAAAAGCATTTATAGGGCTCATATCTTAAAATAAAAGTTTGGGGTTTTTTTTTAAATGTTAGACTAGATATAGAGATTTTATTTAAAGTCGTCATTAGTTTTGGACCACCTCATTCACTATTATTGTCCCATTTCATTAAATGGAATATGACTTCATTAAAGGCAAAGCCAGGATACAATTAATCTACAACAAAGCTGAAATTTGAAGTCCTGAAATACAGACTCAAGCATAGGCTAAAACCAGACTGAAGCACAAATAAGGCTAAAAAAACCTTAAAGTGTCCCAACAAATCTGGTGCAAAGTCACAGCTGATGGACTAATATCAATTCAGTACAAACAATAAGAGTGCCTAATTTTCACCACCATTCCTAAACCATATGTGTTCTTCTCTACATCAGCTAAATTGCTGATGGGAATGGCTAATAAGTTGATTTACATTTTTTTTACACAAGAAATTTGTTTACTAATAGGGAGCATTACAAAAATCATAGGAAAAACATTTTGAGTAACTGAAAGTAAAGACAACTTATATTCTCTCATAAATGGGATTTTGCTGTATAAGAACCCATTAGGAAATAGTTTTTTAAAATATTAATTCTATTTCACAAATCATGTGGTTGTTGTCAATAACATTGCCTCTGTTGTTACAACTAAAAGAAATATATTTGCAAATACATTCTGACAAGACATTAAAAAAAAATACTGTTATTTATTGTACCGTAACACCCTTCCAGCTGTAAGAAATTAGGACTAAAACTGCTTTATACTTTGTTTTAAACCTGTGCTTGATGAACTTTCAAACAGTGTCAAAATGCATCCCAAGGCAATGATTTGCCTGTGTGAGGCAGCAATTTTTCTGTTTCCT